>CAKNYM010051681.1:0-59761 GCA_932195095.1 Andricus curvator
ATTTAAAACTAGACATTATTACGAAAAATTTGAGCCCACTATGAGCTATTTTGGTCGCGATGAATTTTGGAGAGTAGGGGTGGCCCACTTGACAAAGAACGCCCCATATATATATATATATTCATTTCGTCTATTTGGAGCATAGTTCTTGAAATATAAATGTAATAGTCGAATTTTTTCAGAGCAATTATTTTAGTAAACAAAGATCAAAACGCATTCTGAAATAAAAGTCAGATTTTCAGTCAGAATAAATTGTTTGAATTATTATTATATTTTATTGTTTTAATCGTTAGAAATAGTATTGAGAACATAAAAACAATGAAATATTGTGAAAAAACATTATCGGGTCGATTTTTTCACTGTTAATGTTATTTTTTACGAATAAAACAAAAACTACACATCCTATCAAAAAGTGACTTATGAGAAATTTGTAGATCTTCTTTGAATGCACAATTTTAGTTCAACCATCATTTGTCGTATCTTGCATAGTTTGACCGTAAAATTGATTTTTTGGATTTTTCATTATTTCTTGTGCAATGAAAATGTGAATTTTCGATTTTTCAAGAAAATTCAAAAAGTCGTTATGATAATCTTGTAGGGCGTGCAAAAAAAAAAACCTTTTCTTATCCTGACTTTTTTTCGTATTGTGCGTTGTTTGGCTGAAAATGTGAATTTTCGTTTTTTTTTTTTTGGATTTTGAAAATGCTGTAACTCTGAAAATTTTCATTTTATCGAAAAATGTCATGAGAATAAAATATTTGAATTTTGAATTACTATAAGTGGCCGTACATATAATTTCTAAATTTTGAAAAAAAACGGTCCAAAAAATTTTCAAAATGGCCTCACTTTTTGAATTTTCATCCAAAATGGCTGGCTAACGAACTTGACCTTTAGTTTGGGAAACTAAAAGAGTATACCAAAGCCCAGTCCAATCGGTCAATTCTTTCGAAAGTTATCGTGTTCACAGACAGACATACAGACAGACAGACACATTCGTAAAAACCTGTTTTTTGTGTTCAGGGGGTCTCAAAACGTGGACATTTGACAAAAACCGGGGGGGTCAAATTTTACACAAATCTAATACCTTCTCTAGATGAGAATGTAATAAATTCGTGAATTTCTGTTGTTAAATTTAATATAAGGTCTTATAAGTTAATTATAGGTACATAAGTAATTCAAAATAATATATGTAACCTGAAAATAAATTTATAAAGAGAAAGAAACTTCACGCTGAAGAAAATGATTTTGCATTAAAAAAAAAAATTTAAGCTTCATTTGTCAATTTTGCAAATATTTATATTTTTTTCCAAGTGCGGCCGCTGATTTTCTTCCCAAAGTTATGTTAAAAAAAAGCCTGACTTTTTTTCTTTAAAATGAGCTGTTGTCGAAAATGAGGCTAAATTTTTCATGAATTCAATCCAGTTCAACATTCTTTCGAAGTTTCACTTCTACCGTGGGTCTAGAGACACACACATTTTTTTATTGGTATGTCAGGTTTTTCTCATAGACTATTTGCTTAGACTTTTTTTTCTAAATAATAAATTAGAGCAAATTACCAGAACTGAAAATGAATTTCATTTCCACAGCACTGAAATCGTGCTCGTCACATCTACGAAAATACTATATAAGGCGACTGCAACAACGGCTGTTACCATTCTCCAAATATTCAGTTTCTTGACAAACATCGTTATTTCGTGAGTTCTTTTTTAAAAAAAAAGTCATCATTCGAAAAAGGTTCTCCTAAACTTCAGGTTTCAAGATGACGGGAAAAGTAGCATTAGCTTTCTTACTAAGTAAGTAATTATTCATACAAAAAAGATGCATTCTTGCTTAGGGTGGTCCAAGAATGCATTGCAAATTTTTTCGAATTTTTCTGTACATTTAGTGTTCTAAAGAGTTTGAGTGCTTGGAGGAATTCTCACGAGCATGCGAATATGCTCGAGAATATGCTCGACTTTTATGTACTTTGTGTATTTAATGAACATATTTATGAGCATTTTGAATCCTAATTCAATATATTTTTCATAATTTTGACTTCTTTTATCATTCAAATTTAGCGCCCTTTTCAATATGAAGCGATACATTTTTCCGCAAAATTTAAATAATGTAATTATTATTAATAAGGGTAGAAAATACAATTGTTTAAATTAGGATTTAAACAATTGTATTTTCTACCCTTATTAATAATAATTACATTATTTAAATTTTGCGGAAAAAAGTATCGCTTCATATTGGAAAGGGCGCTAAATTTAAATGATAAAAGAAGTCAAAGTAATAGAAAATATGTTATTCACATTAAACAGTCCCTTATTCAGGGTTGCTACAATATCCCAATTTCTAAATTTTTCTGGGCATAAAACCAATCAGACATCTAGAAGATTAGTAATGTTAATGCAACCAAATTTTTGTTTCTTAATATATTTTAAACCTTTTTAGTTGTGTTTTAAAGTCAAAAAGATAAATTTTCAAAAACAAAAAATGAATTTTTAACTAAAATAATGAATCTTCAACCAAAAATATGATTTTTTAAGCTAATAGTTAGTTGAATTTTGAACCCAAAAGATCAATTTTTTACCAAAAAAAGACTCATTTTCAATAAAGTAAATGAATTTTCATCTAAAAAAGATCAATTTTCAAACAAAATTATAACAGTTAAAATGTTAGAAAAATAAATGTTCAACGAAAAAAAGACGAATTTTTAAGAAAATAGTTTCTTTTTCATACAAAAAAAATTATTTTCAAGAAAATAAATCAATTTTAAACCCAAAGGATGAATTTTCTACGAAAAAAGATACAGTTTCAATAAAATATATAAATTTTCAACTGAAAAGGATAAATATACAAACCAAAAATAGAATAGTTCAATTTTCAGTTAGAAAAGTAAATTTCAAACAATAAAAACGAGTTTTCAGAAAAATTAATTAATTTTCAACTAAAAATATAAATTTCAAAGCAAAAATAGAGTAGTACATCCTTAGTTAAAAAAATTAATTTTCAACTAGAAAGAAACGTATTTTCAACAAACAAAAAAAATTTTAATCACAGTGATGAATTTTCAACCCAAAAGATGAATTTTCTATCAACAAATTTTTAACTGAATAGTTTTTTTTTCAACGAGAGAAATGAATTCTTAACAAAATAGTTCAATTTTCAACCAAATTTTTAAAGTAAATTTTCAACGAAATAGTATAATTTTTAACCAAAATGATTAAATTTCTATAAAAAAAGTTTTTTTGACAACAAATGGAACAGTTACATTTTCAGTTAAAAAAAGTAATTCCAAATAAGAAAAAACTAATTTTCAACCAAGAAGATCAATTGTCGACCAAAAAGATGAATTTCTTACCAGAAATAGATGAATTTTTAACAAAGAACATGAATTTTCAACCAAATATTTGAATTTTTATAGGAATTTTCAACCAAAAAGATGAATTAGTCAAAAATGAGATTAAATATTCTCCCACAAAATTCGAATTTTTAATAAAATACAGGAATTTTTAGCTAAATATTTAAATTTTCAACTTAAGAAGATAAATTTTGAACGAAACATATACGCGTTAAATTGCCAGGTAAAACAATTAATTTTCAACTAGAAAACATAATTTTTAACAAAATCATGAAATTTAGAACAAAAAAAGGCTTTTCAATTAAATGATAAATCATCAACCAAATGAATGAATTTTTAACAAAGTACATAGTTCCATTTCCAGCTAAGTAATTGAATTTTCTACCAAAAAAGATGAATTATCAATGATAAAGTGATGTTTGATATTTCAGCCAAGAACGATTTCAATTTTATGTTCTAATGCTTCGCCTTACTAATTACTAATTATACTAATTACTAATAACTCTTAAAATTCTAAAAAAGAGCGATCTTCCAGGGCTTCCGTTTCCTCTTACAATAAAGTACATTTTCAACGATTTTAAAATTTTACTTCTTGCTAGTTATTTTCGTTATTAGGATTAACCGTTTGGCTCTGCCCTGTTCCCTTGCTTTCTCTTATTTCTTCCGATTTCTTCATCCACGTCACTCCCTGTCCATTACCATCCAAAATCCATCTCACACACTCATCCAAACTCAACTGTCCATCTTCCTCTCCTGTACACCTCTCTAACACATGTGCCCATGACTCCATTTCGTGTCCACATACTCTGCACAGATTGTTCTCTTCCTCCATCCAATATCTGCAAGCTCTCACTTCTTCTCCCATTCTAAACCGTACCACCCTATTCCATTTGTCTTCCTTTTTTATTTTTTGCAAATATTCTGGTTCCGTTAACCCTTTGACCATCATATACCATCTGTTGTACCTCAAATCCATAATCTTTCTCCATCTCTCTTCTCCTTGTCTTACTAATAGCTCTAATTCTATGATCTGCCAATCCAGGACCCCTTCTTTTGTATCACAAACCCTCCTCATTTTTTTCCTTTCTGCCTCCCATTTCGAATTTCCCAAATTGCCTCTCGCCTCCTTGTTCCGAACTTTGTCCAAGCATACTTGTGCTATTTTGCTCCCCTCTTCCCTTTTCAACTTCTCTTCAAACCTCCAGGCTCTCTTAATTTGTCTAGTTACCATTTTTTCCCTTCCTAATTCTTCCCTTAACAGGTATCCTGGGCAACTCCAACTAACCCCCGTCACCCATCTCAGAAATCTCTTATGCATGCTTTCCACTTTCCTATGTTCCTTCCATTCCCAGATATCCACTCCATAACACAACACTGCCCAGACCAACGCATCAAACAACCAAACCCTCATTCTCCAATCGTCATTAAATCTTCTCTTTCCTATACCCCAGACTTGGCCCATTACTTTACTCGCACATTCGATTCTTTTCCTCACCTGCACCTCGTCCTCAAACCAGAAACATAAGTAACAGAACTCCTCCACCCTTTCTACTGTTTGTCCGTTCATCTTCCAAACGTAACCTATTTTGGTCTTTCTATTTCTGAAGCACATAACCTTGGCCTTCCCTACGTTCACCGTCAGTTCTTTTGATCCCACATACTCTTCGAAAATTCTCATCATTAGGTTCAACCCCTTCTCATCGTCTGCTAATAGAACTACGTCGTCCGCGTATGCTAGAGAGTATAGTTTGCTATTACCCAAAATCGTTCCCCCTTTCCCTTTCTCCTTTAGCTTCTCCTCTAAGTCTGCCAGCAGCATATTGAAGAGTAGCGGACTCAACGGGTACCCTTGCCTTAGAGCTCTTCCTGTCCAGAAAACCTCCCCTTTTTCCACCCTATCTTCACCTTAATCCTGATTTCAGTAAAAATTTAGTTTATCCTCTCCACCAACCCTTCCTCTATTCCGTTCTCTTTCATTGCCTGCCATAGCACTTTTTTGTTCACTGAGTCGAAAGCTGCTTTAAAATCTACGAACAAGGCGACTAATTTCCCTCTTTTTCTCCCTAAATTTCTATTAACCAAGTAGTTGAGTACGCAAATGTTTTCTTTTGTCCCCATCCTTTTCTAAATCCCGTCTGATTGCGTGGGATACTTTCTTTTTCTTTTATCTGACTCTCTAACCTTTTTCTTAGAATTTCTGCATATATTTTATAGCCCACTGGCATGAGAGTGATCCCTCTGTACTCCTTTACCTTCTTGCCCTCCCCTTTCTTGACAAGCGGTACTACCAGCCCTGTCATCCACTCCTCCGGCCACCCTTCTCCTTTCCAGACCTTGTTGCAGATCTTTCACATCCCTTCCCTAACCCCTTCTCGTCCATATTTCATCGCTTCGTTCTCCACGACATCCTCTCCTTGAGCCTTGTTTCTTTTTAGTCTACCTATTGCCTCATTCACTTCTTCTCTTGTTATTTCGTTCCCTTTCTCCATTTCTTCCTGGACTATCTTTCTATTTCCCGCCTTCATCCTATTTTTCTCACCCCCTAAGAGACCCTTGAAATAATCCGTCCACTCACCCATTTCTATTTCTTCATTCACGCCTTTCCCTCCTCCTCTTTCCCTATTTATCACGTCCCAAACCCTACCTTCTTTAATCGCTTCTTCTACTTCTTCCTTGTATTTCTCCTTTCCCCTTTGCCTTTTCCTTTCCAGCATCCTCTCATGTTCTCTTTTTCTCCTGTTGTACTCCCCCTTCTCCATTTCCCCTTTTCTCCATTTTCTCACACACTCTTTCATTCTGTCCTTACTCTCCGTGCATTCCTCGTACCACCAGCCTCTCTTTCCCTCTTCTCTTTCTTCTTTTGTACCTATCTCATCCCTTACCTTCTCAATCGACCCTTTCAACCTTTCAATTAACGAGTCTACACCCTTCTCTTTTTCATACCTAAGATTCTCCTTTTCCATTTTTTGGTTAAACTCTTTTAATGTATCTACCCCCCAGCCTCCTATTTTCGTGTTCCTTTCTCCCCCTCTTTCTCTTCTCCCTCTCCCGCGCTTACGGATGCCACCTTTCAGTGTAGCTATTACTGGGAAATGCTCGGACCCTATTTCATTCCCCACATTCATACTTCCTATCATATTCCTCATTCTTTCTTCCGCCAGGATGTAGTCTATTACTGTTTCTCCCTTACCTATAAATGTGATATCTCCTTTCTCATCCCCTTTCATATTGCCATTACAAATAAACCATCCTGTTTCTCCTAATACGTCTAGTTACCTCCTCCCCTCCCGGTCTGTCTCACTATGTTTGGAGCTCATTATATAGGCCTCCTTTTCTTCATCCCAGATCCCTCCCCCTTGCTTGCCAGTCCAGGCATTCAAGTCACCTCCTATCAAAACCAACTCTTCCTTCTTTTCCTCCATCCACCTCTTTTCACTCTCCAACCTTCCTCTTCCCCTCTTCTTCTATATACACAAACCACCGCTATTTTGACTTTTCCAATTATAATCCTTCTTACCAATTTTTCCATCCTTTTCCTCCCTGTCCTCCTCTGTTCTCCCTTTTACTGCCAATTCTTTTCTCACCCCTGAGACCCTGCCGCCCATCCCTCTACCATTAACGTGTTCCTTTCTTGCTTCTTGCATTGTCCACACAACCTTTAGGTAACATCCTTTCCATTCCCTTCCAGTCCTTCTCATCCGCCCATGTTTCACTCATCATAATCACATCCCACTTTTCTAGCTCCCGCCAAAATCCTTCGTTCTTGTTCTTGAAGCCTGACACATTCCAGAAAGCTATTTTCACGTTTTTCTCTCCCCTTACCTCACCTATCCTCCTTACTTTTCTTCCGCCTTGCCGTTTGGAAGCTCCTCTGTTTGATCTCTAAACTCTTTTGCATCTTACTTTTTTCTACCATACTCAGTTCTTTTTTCCTTTTTCCTTATTTCTTTCAATTCTTTATTATCCATAATCTGTCTCTCCCTATCCATACCATGCGCCCCTTTCTCCTCTCTACCAATGCCCTCTGCTCTATTTGCCATCTTTTCCTCTCCCTCCATGACAAATCCTCATCAATTTTTTCCCTTCTTCCCCTCAATATTTTTTTTTGCTCCGTAATTTTCTTTTTCTCCTCCTCACTCCCTACTTTTAATAGAAACATTCCTTCTTTTCCATATTTCGTCCATCCTATTCTCTTAACTCCTTCTACCCTTACCTGAACTCCAATATCTCTCATAAGATTTTTTATTTCCTCTTCCCCTGTTTCACTCTCCACTATCAGTCCCTTAACTACTATGTAATTTTTTCTCTTCGCCCTTTCTTTTCCTTCCAATCTCCTTTCAATTTCACTCACTCTCTTCTTCCATCGTTCATTCTCATTTTGCACGTTCTTATCACTCCCTTTTCCGATTTCCGCATTCTCTGTTTGTTTCCTCATATGCTCATTCCTGATTTCTAAGTTGCTTACCCGTTGTTCCAACTGTTTTATCTCATTATTTCTCTGTTCGTCAACCTCTCTCTGTCTATTCTCTATGCTCTTTAGTTTACCTCATACCTTTTCTTTCTCCTCTTTCCAGAGCTTATCCCACTCTTCCCACTTTTCTCGTACTTTTCTCACTTCCCCCCTTACATCTTTTCCCTGCCTATTCATATCCCTATTCATATCATCCAGTCTCTTCCTGGTTTCCTCTCTAAACCCTTTTATGAGAGCCTCTAGTTTATCAAGCATTCCTCCATCTCCCCTATCTCTGTCTGGTGTTCTCCGTTTATTCCTAACTTTCTTGCTTTCCTTTTTTTATTTTATATTTTATAAATTTTGACAATGTTATAAATTTGTAACATTTCAGAAATTGTGATAATTTTAGATATTTAAATAACTTTAGAAATTTAAAAATTCTGAACAATAATTTTCGAAATTTTTAAAATTTAATAAAATTAAAAAATGTTGGAAATTTTTACGAGTTTAAAATTTTTGAATATTTTACGAAATTTAGAAAATTTTAGAAAATTTAACATTTTATAAAATTCAGAAATTTTTTAAATTTTTATAATTTCAGAAATTTGAACATTTTAGAAATTTTTAACATCCCAGAAATTTTTTAAATTTTGCAAATATAAGGAAATTTAGATAATCCAAACATTTTTTTAATTTTTGGAAAGTTACTTTACTCCTGAGAAGTAGAACCTTAGCCCCGCTTCATAGGAATTTAAAAGGGCTGAAATAATGCATGTCTTCTGAAAATTTGATTTTTTGACAAATCTTCTTGTCAGGATGTCTGACACATCATATTATAGTTAAGCACACGGCTGACCAAAGAAGGTCACTACCACTTGAGAAGGCGCCGTTCGCGAATATGGTGCTAATGACTTTTTTATTCGATAACACACACAATTTCATCGTCCAAACGTAAAAAGTGAGCTTCCAAACGCATCAAAACGAGATCCAAACTATTGGTGAAATAATTTTTGAAAAAAATTAAATTTTGTTCCGCAGCGTGAAGTTAGCACTCCGATTTTGAAAACTCAATATCTTGTTGAGTTTTGCCGTCCAAACGAAAAAACATGGTTTGAGCGCGCCCAGGACGCGCACCTGTCGTATCTTGCATAGTTTGACCGTAAAATTGAATTTTTTTATTTTTCATCATTTTTTGTGCAATAAAAATGTGAATTTTCGATTATTCAAGAAAATTCAAAAAGTCGTTATGATAATCTTGTAGGGCGTGCAAAAGGAAACATTTTTCTTGTCTTGGCTTTTTTCCGTATCGTGCGTTGTTTGGCTGAAAATGTTAATTTTCGTTTCTTTTTTTGGATTTTGAAAATCCTGTAACTCTGAAAATTTTCATTGTATAGAAAAATGTCATGAGGATAAATTGTTCGAATTTCCATGTGCTACGAAGAGCCGTGAATAAAAATTTCAAATTTTGAAAAAAAATGGTTACAAAAATTTTTTAAATGCTTTAACTTTTTGAAATTTCGTCCAAAATAGCTGACTGACGAACTTGTCCTTTCTTTTCATACTCTCATAAAGTGTGCCAAGGCGCAATCCAATCGGATAATTTCTTCAAATGTTATCGTGTTTACATACTACAACGACGACAACGACAACGACGACAACGACAGACAGACCCTGACGTAAAAACTATTTTTTCTGATTCAGGGGGCCTCAAAACGTCGTTATTTGACGGAATCCGCGTAAGTCGTTTTTCACATAAAACCAATACCTTCTCATTATCATGAGAATGTAAAAATGTGAAGTTGTGTAATTTAAATTGAAAAAATATTTTCTATAGTTCTTTTTTTGTTTTAATTGTGAAAAATAGCCTTGAAAATATTTTTAAAAAAAAATTATTTTTTTGAAAACCCACACACGAGATGAAGAAAATATTGAATAAGAACAGTTTTTGATGAGAATGTGCCCAATTATCGGTCTGATTTTTTCACTGTCAATGTTATTTTTTACTAATAATGCAAAAACTACATATCCTATCAAAAAAATACCTGTAAGAAATTTGTAGATCTTTTTTTAATGGACAAATTTTGTTGAATCATCATTTGTCGTATCTGGCATAGTATGACCATAAAATTGAATTTTTTTATTTTTCATTATTTTTTGTGCAATAAAAATGTGAATTTTCGATTATTCAAGAAAATTCAAAAAGTCGTTATGATAATCTTCTAGGGCGTGCAAAAAGACAGATTTTTCTTGTGTTGGCTTTTTTTGTATCGTGCATTGTTTGGCTGAAAATGTTAATTTTCGTTTCTTCTTTTGGATTTTGAAAATGCTGTCACTCTGAAAATTTTAATTTTAACGGAAAATGTCATAAGGATAAATTGTTCGAATTTCCATGTTCTACGAAGAGCCGTAAATAAAAATTTCAAATTTTGAAAAAAAATGATCACAAAAATTTTAAAAATGCTCTCACTTTTTCAAATTTCGTCCAAAATAGCTGGCTGACAAACGCGTCCTTTCTTTTCACACTCTTATGAAGTGTGCCAAGGCGCAATCCAATCGGATAATTTCTTCAAATATTATCGTGTTTACAGACTACAACGACGACAACGACAGACAGACAGACATCGACGTAAAAACTATTTTTTCTGACCCAGGGGGCCTCAAAACGTCGACATTTGACGGAATCCGCAAAAGTCATTTTTCACATAAAACCAATACCTTCTCATTATGTTGAGAATGTAAAAAATTGGATATTTAATTGTTGGTGTGCTAACTTCACGGAAATCTGAAATCCTTCTTGAATTATTGCAGGGAATATTCTATCATCTCCTGCAGCTGTAAATAGGTTGGATTGCTTAACTACCCATCTGATTTCTGAATAAGTGACTATGAATTAATTATTAATCATTAATTGAATCAGTATATTTTTATTAATTGTCAGTGAGTAAATTCTAGCTACAGCAACTAGTAGAATTCAGTTGGCAATCAGTTACATTGAAATAATTCAAAGTTAGAGAGTAAGTTTCAAGTTTCTCTCTTTGACCAAAATAACCGACTTAGAACACTAAAAAAGGATTGTACAACAATTCGGTTTGATCCCAAACACGGTTTTATTATTTAAAGAAGCATATTTTGGAAGCTTGTGACCTGAAAACGCTTTCGCGTTACATTATTCTTTTTTTAAAGTATTAATCTGGTTATCCAGATCCTCCATAACCTCCTGAATGGTCGCCAGGATAATAATCGCCAGGATAATTATCGCCAGGATAATGACTTTGATAGTAAGAATTATATGGATACGGATCCATATGCGTGCGTTGAGATGAGGCATTTTCAGTTAGTCTCCTGCTGCTTCCATAATTTTTCCTGCTTCTTAAAGGTGAGGTAATATCAGACAATGTCGCATCGCTGTCATAATTTTTAGATAATGTTCTCTCGCTATCAGTTAATGTTCTCTCGCTATCAGTTAATGTCCTCTCACTGACAGTATCTTGAGAAGCAGATGAGCTTCCTCTTCCACGAATTTGAAGATATTTGAAAGCCTTAGTAAATTTGGTTTTTCTAGGTGTGGCATTTAAATAGTCAGATATTTGATCAGTCCCTGGGTGTACCATCCTGAGAGGTTTTGCATCTACGTTTGCCAAGAATAAAAATTATATTATTACAAGGGATCGACCACTTTCATTTAGCGGCCACGAGAAATAAATTCTCAAAGAATACTTTGGAATACTTGAGAATATATCGGCACATTTGGGAATATTTGTGAATACAAGGAATACTTGAAATATATATGTTCTTGTAGTTCTGGACTTCTAAATGAATGAATGGAATTATATTGCATATTTTAACATGTAGTTGGAACAATATTTATAAATAAAATAGAATTGGGGAAAAATATTTCGTTCATTTGAACGTTCAGAACTTCAAGTTATACATGAAGATATGGGAACATGAGAAAATATTTGAGAATACTTCAGAATATTGTGGAATAATTAATAATTTGTGTTAACCATTGATAGAAATATTATAGGTACGTTTATTTCGATTTTCAATTTTCAATATTGTTAAGTTAGGAATTAGGTCCCAAATTTGGGATTTAAACAAATTAACGTCAGTAATGTATCTGACCAATTTTATGAATTTTATTTCAAACGAAAACGATAAAAATCAATGCTACTAAATATTTCCCACTCGAGTTTCATAAGCAAGTTTGGTCTTTGTACTTCCCGCACATTTTTGCACAAACCTTTCAAAATTAAAGGTCAGAGCATCGAAAAATGTAAATTGGTGAATGTGAATTCTCTTTTGTTAAAGCTCCTTCGGCTTTAACGAACACATTCTCATCACGAATTTTGTCAACTTTAATTTTTCTGCCAGGAATTTTTCTCTAAAACGAAATGTGACGTGTCATTTTTCTTTAAAAATATTTCTGGGACGCTTTATAGTCATTTCATGCAAAAAAGACGAATTTTCAACACAATAGTTGACTCCTCAACCAAACAGGATACTTCTTAACAAAATTGTTTAATTTTCAACAAATTAGATCAATTTTCAACAAAATCGTTAATTTTTTAACAGAAACGTTCATTTTCAACCAATAAGAATAAACTTCAACCGAAAATTCCGAATTCTCAACAAAATAGATGAAATTTCAACCAAACGGTTCAATTTTGAAGAAAGTAGTTCAATTTTCAATCAAATGATTGATTTTTTATCAAAAAAGACGAATTGTTAACAAAATAGCTAAATTTTTAACCAACGATGTACATTTTTAACTGTAATGATGGATCTTTAACCAAATCGTGGAATTTTCAACTAAAAAACATTAATCTTCAACCAAAAATGAATTTTCAACTAAAATTATGAATTTTTTAAGAACAAAACAACAAAAGTTTTCATGAAAATAGGTAATGTTTCAACTTAAAGAGATGAATTTTTCAATAAAAATGACAACTTTTTATTAAATTCTTGAATTTTCAAGTCGAAAAGAAGAATTTTTAACACGAAACATGAGTTTTCAACAAAAATATTTATTTTCAACGAAGAGATTAATTTTCAACCAAATCGTTGAATTTCAAACTAAAAAGGATAACTTTTTAATAAAACTATTAAATTTTCAAGCCAAAAAGACGAATTTTCTACAGAATACATGACTTTTCAACTAAAAAAGATTAATTTCCAACCCGAAAATGGTATTTTCACATTTCCAACATAAAAAATTAATGTAAAATAAAGAAGAAAAACAATTTTCAACGAAATATGTAGTTAAGTTCTTAACCAAAGAGATGAGTTTTCAACTAAACTGATGCATCTTCAAAAAAGAATTTGTATCAACCAAAAATTTGCTGAACAAAAAGAACGAATTTTGAACAAAGCAGTTACAATTTTCACCAAAATATTTAAATTTTCAACCAAAAAGATGAATTATCAAGCAATAATCTCAATTTTTCTGTAAAAAAAAAAAACGAAATTTCAACAAAATAAATAATTTATTAACAACTAAGAAAACCAAGTTTTCACCAAAAAATACATAGTTAAATTTACAATTAATAAAATTAATTTTTAATCAAAAAAATGAAATTCCAAGAATATAGTTTAATGTTCAACTAAAACATTCTCAAATAAGGTCGAGAATCTTCTACCAGAAAAATGAATTTTTAACAAACTAGTTGGAACTTCAACCTAGCAGTGTAATTAAAAAATAAAAAACATAAATTTTCAAAGAAAAATGGAATAGTTTGATTTTCAGCTCAAAAATTAATTTTCAACAAAAGAAAAGAATTTTCTACCAAAATTTGGTTACATTTTTAACAGAATACATGAATTTTCAACTTACTGATTGGTCGTGATGAAGCTGGATCATCCTGGTGAGTTTGTGGTGCAGTTAGAGCCGTAGAATCATATCTCGCTGATTCTGTAAAAAGATTTGCCGGTGTATACAAAACTCATTATATCTGATCCAAACAATCTAGATGTTGACTGAAGATCTACATTTAAAAAATTATTTAAAAAATTATTTTAAAAAATATTTTAAAAATTATTTAAAAAATTATTATTACAAGGGAAGGACCACTCTCATTTTGCATGGACGAGGAATATATTCTCAAAGAATACTTGGAATATATGTATATATATTTTTTTTGCTTCTTTTTTAATTTAACTTGGGACCTCTACAAATTGTTCCTTTTGCCGAGAAAATGACCTCTGATTTGTTTCAGAATTAAAAAAAAAAATATTGAGAGGTCGCTCAAGGCCATTTTAGGGCAAAAATGCTCATTCCTAATTCAATTGACGCTATTAATTCATTATTCATTTCTGGCGTGCATGAATTGTGCTCTTTACAATTCAATATTGCACTCCGATTTTTGCCAGATTTTTACAATAACATTCAAAGGTCGCTCAAGGTCATTTTAGGGCAAAAATGGCTATTCTTAAATAAATTGACGTTATTTATTGATTATTCATTTCTGGCGTGTATGAATTGTGCTCTTTACAATTCAATATTGCACTCCGATTTTTCCCAGATTTTTACAATAACATTCAAAGGTCGCTCAAGGTCATTTTAGGGGAAAAATGGCTATTCTTAATTAAACTGACGCTATTTATTGATTATTCATTTCTGGCGTGTATGAATTGTGCTCTTTACAAGTCAATATTGCACTCAGATTTTTTCAGACTTTTACAATGACATTGAAAGGGTACTCAAGGTCATTTTCTTAATATAATGTTGATTCAATTAAATTTTCTCTAGTTCTTTTTTGAGAAACAGTGTCAATATATTCATTGCGGCAAAAAAATTAGTCAAAAGGTTCAATAACTGCGTGTAGTATTACTTTAAGGTCATTCAAGGTCATTTTGCGAAAAATTATCATTCAACATTTTTTTCATTTCATGGAAGTTATTTTTTTTTTTAATTAAAAATAGAAAATGTTAAAAACAGTAGGATATCGCAGCTTTATTAATATATGATCAAGTTTCGTTTTCAAATTGTAATTCCGAAGAATTAATTATCATAAATTCAGAAGAAGGGGTAATGATTTACCTTTTAGAAAAGAAAGAGGAAAACTTAGTTAGCGATAAACTACCATCTAATATGCAAGTGTTAGCACTGTTTTTTCATTATCACAATTTACAAAAAGCTCATTTTTGCGAAATGACCTTGAATGTCCTTCAAATAATATGACGAACATTTATCAAACAACTTGACTAATTTTTTTTGCCGAAATGAATAAATTGACATTGCTTCTCTATAGAAAAAAACTAGAGAAAATTTAATTGAATCAACATTATATTAAGAAAATGACCTTGAGTACCCTTTCAATGTCATTGTAAAAATCTGAAAAAAAATTGAGCGCAATATTGACTTGTAAAGAATAACATTCATACACGTCAGAAATGAATCATCAATAAATAGCGTCAATTCAATTAAGAATGGCCATTTTTTCCCTAAAATGGCCTTGAGCGACCTTTGAATGTCATTGTAAAAATCTGAACAAAATCTGAGTGCAATATTGACCATCCAAATATTTTTTTTTTTTAATTCTGAAACAAATTAGAGATCATTCTCTCGACAAAAGGAACAATTTTTAGGGGTGCCAAGTTGAATTAAAAAATAAGTAAAAAAATCACATATATTAGGGTGGTTCAAAAATGCATTGGAAATTTTTTTTTCGAATTGTCATGCATATGGCGCGAAAATGTCTTCGAATCGACAAAAAAATCAATCCCTTTTTTTGTTTTGAAAAATATATATATTTAGAGGTGGCGCCAGCCTCATGAAATTCAACCCGTGTTTCCCATAAGAAAAGAAAGACGGCTTTGTAAATTTTATTCAGAATCGTCAATATTAGCTGAATCGAGTTGAAACTCAACATTTCTCTTCACAATTAGCGATAAAATACAAATAAAATATTAATTTTCAAATATAACCCCCATAAGTCTGTTTATAAGGTACAAAAAAAACCCCATAAGTGAAAAAATGGGTTTCGCGAGTTTTCTTGAATGAAAATGGTTTCTCACACATATAATTCTACTTTATACTGATAATTAGATGTTTACATAAATTGTTTAAATAATTTATTATTTTTACCAATTTTCTCTTAGAATAGAGATAGAAACTCGCGGATTTTTCAACAATTTTCCAGTTTTCATTCAATTTTCAATTAAAATAAAATAAGAGTTAATCAATCTTAACGAAACATAATTGTTTAAACAAGGTATTATTATTGTTATTTATATTATTTTTGAATAATGCTAGAAATTGAGAGTTTTTTCTGAAATTTTCAACTATTTGTCTATCTTCATCTCTATTAATTCCAGATAGATGCGGGTGTCCACTTTTCACTTTGTGAGGTAATAATTAATTCAAATTAACAAACATTCTTATTTAAATAATTGATTATTCTTTAAAAATATCTTCTCTTAGATAAGTGCTAGAAAGTTGCCGTTTTTCTGAAATGTTCAACTTCGCTTTGCCTTTTTAGTTATGATCAAACAATGAATAAAAGACAGACAGAATCATTATTTAAAGAATGTTTTTCTTTTTCGCGAATATATTTTTCTGAAATAAAACAGATCTTTGAAATATTTCTCAAACTTTCTTTATGGATCATATCAAATGTACATTTTCCTTGAAGTAGATACCGAGAACCTTTTTCTTTAAATTCATATTATTATTTATTATTTGTTCCTAACTGAAAAGTCAAAGAAAAGCTGAAAATTTCATAAAACCCCGCAAATTTCTGGCACCGAGTCTAAGAGAACATACTTAAAAACAATGAGGACTTGTTTAAGCAATTATGTTTCAAAAATTGCATTAATTACTACCTCGCTTTAAGTGAAAAGTGGACAAAAAGTGGAAAATTTCAAAAACAACGCTACTATCTAGCTTTAATATAGAAAAAGATAGTTATAAACAATAAAAATTTGTTTACAAAATTATGATTGTTAAATTTAATTTATTATTATATCACTCTTAGTGAGAAGTGGACAAAAAGCTGAAATATTCAGAAAAAACCGCAATTTCTAGCATTATTCAAAGAGAATATTGTCAACAACAATACTAACTTGTTAAAACAATTATGTTTGTCAGCATTAATTAACTTTTACCTCACACTAATTGAAAATTGAACAAAAAGTGAATTTTTTTTTTTAATCCGCGACTTTCTATCTCTATGCTAAGAGAAAATTGCTAAAAACAATAATAAATTATTGAAACAATTTATGTAAACATCTAATTATCCGTATAAAGTAGAGTTTTATGTAAAAGAAACAATTTTCATTTCAAAAAACGCGAAAAAGTCACAATTAGCGCCAAAAACTCGCAAAACCCATTTTTTCACCTATCTAGAAGTGAAAAATGGGTTTTACGATTTTTTGCCGCTAATTATGACTTTTTAAAATAAAACCCCATGGGGTTTCATTTCAAATGAAACAGCTGAATCCTCAACCAACTCAAGTTAATTTTCTATCAAAATAGTTGGATTTAAGAAAAAAAAATTTTTTTTTTTTTCACTAAAAGAGATAGATTTCGAAACGGAAAAGCCGAATTTTGAACCAAAATAGAACAAATATGTCCACTAAATTGTTGAATTTTCAAACCAAAAATACGAGTTTTCTACAAAACAGTTGCATTTTCAAATCGAAAATATAATTTTTTCACAGAAAAGTTACTTTTCAATTAAATAAAATAGTTGAATTTTTAACAAAGTAGTTAATTTTTTAACAAAATGCATACATTTTCAACCATAATAGAGGATTTGAAATCAAACACAGTTGAATTCAATCAAAAAAGACGAATTTTCAACAAAATAGCTGAATCGTCAATCAGATTAATATTCTATCAAAATAGTTGAATTATCAACCAAAATAAATTAGATTTTTTACCAAAAGAGATCAATTTTGAAACCAAAAAGTCGAATTTTGAAACAAGAAAGAATAAAATTTCCATTGAATTGTTGCATTTTCAAGCCAAGAAGACGAATTTTCTACAAAACAGTTGTATTTTCAAATGAAAAATATGAATTTTCAACAAAAAAGTTACTTTTCAACCAAATAAAATATGTAATTCTTTTACCAAATTAGATGAATTCTCAACGAAAATAAAAAGCTGATATTGTTTCAGTCAAAAAAGACTTTAATTTCAAATCAATCACAGTTAAATTAAAAAAAAAAGAATTTTGAAGAAAATGGCTGAATCCTCAAATAAAAGAGATTAATTTTCTACCTACTTCTGACCCGTAAACATTTTTCAATAGGAGAAAATATACAAAAAAAAATTCAGAAAAAAATTATTTAAAGTAATTTTTCTTTCATAGCTCCATCTAGTCTGAAAAGACGTTAAATATTTTCTGTTATTCTCTAATGATAATACAGATTCCTTTTTAAAATTAAAGTTCTAAGTTACTGCAAAAATCGTAACTGAATTACGTTACAAATTACTTTTTATAAAAGTAACGAAGTTAACCTAAAAGTTACAAATAACGTAACACTTCAGTAACTCAGTTGCTTCTAACAAGTTACTACCCAACTCCGATCCCGATATCTCATCCGAATGATCTCATAGATTTTTACCTCTTAAACCATCTCTTGGTCGAGAAGATTCTAGAATATAAGTTTGGACTCCACGCAAATCAATATGCGGTGGAGCCAGAGGCCGAGTATGTCCACTGGTGCTAATTATATCCATGTTGCCTTCATCCTTTTTAGAAGCCCTTTTTCCCGTGAAAAGACTCATCATAGGTGATGCTTCTGTAAAAAGGAAAATATACAAAAATGTAGATAAAGCTCATTATATTAGAAGAAAATGTTCCAGATGTTGACCGAGGATCGTAACGTACTAACAGAGAGAGGTCGCGAGATGTATATCGCCGATTCGACTGGGGCTTGACAGAATGAAAGTACATCAAAATCCATTAGAGGCGTATTTTTTCTTTTGATCCAATGTGCCTTAGTTTCCGAGATATCGAGGTTTGAGTATTTACGCTTGAGCGCACGACTCGCCACTGTACCTGCGCGTGAAGTCCGGGGTCCGGTCGCTACAGTGACCAGTTCAGCGCTCAAGCGTAAATACTCAAAACGCGATATCTCGGAAACTACGGCCCATTGGATCGAAAGAAAAAATACGCCTCTAATGGATTTTAATGTACTTTCATCCTATCAAGCCCCAGTCGAATCGGCGATGTACACCTTGCGACCTCTCCCTGTGAGTATCAAAAAAGGATTATTATTATTATGTTGCTTACCACTTTCATTGAAGAAAATCATGGAGATGAGCATAAGATCCCCGAAAAACAGCCTCATTTTCTTTCTAGGTAAATGAAACTGATATCAGAATTTCGTAAAAGGCAACTTATGATTTTTTGAGGAATTCACTAGCTAATATTTATACTAGCCGATTAGCCTACAGTGGAAAATAGGAAAATGTTTCGCGGGCAGGTATTCACTGTTTCACAACTGCGTTATTGTTTGAGAGTCAACTCGTCATTGGGATAACTGTTTGTATACCGAATACTGCATTTTAGACAGTATATACCAATGAAAATCAAAAAGTCATGTCCCTGGAATATTATAAGATTGTGTTTGAAAGACAAATTTTTTTAATTACAGGATTTTATCAATCGTATTTTCTAGAATAATATCGGGTATAATAATAATAATAATAAATGAAAAATATAATAATAATAATTCGGGTCCGAGTTCTGCGAAAATTCCAATTTAATCTATGAAATTATCTTTTTTGATACAAATTATTAATAAAAGTATATAGTTTAATCGTAAAATAGAGTCAAAGTGTCAATCATTCAGTTTGAAAAGAAAAAATGTAATATTTCGAGTACGGTCAGTTTTTCTTGCATAGTTCTAAATGTTACAAATATAATATTATTGTTTATTGAAAGAACGTTTCAAAGTACATGTTTTCAAAAGTTTTCTATCTTTTATAGCGAAAACTAAAATCAACCATATTTTCAAATCAAAAAATGATCTGTTTTGAAGAAAAATCGTCTTCTTTTTTACATTCTCATTCTAATGAGAAGGTATTGGTTTTATTTAAAATTTGACATAGTCGGTTTTCATCAAATCTCCACGTTTTGAGACCCCCTGAGCTAGAAAAAACGATTTTTACGAAGGTGTCTGTCTGTCTGTCTGTAGCCACGATAACTTTCGAAAAAATGATCAGATTTGATTGAGCTTTGGCACACTTTTTTATGGCCGAAAAATAGAGAACGAGTTCGTTAACCAGCTATTTTGGATGAAAATCCAAAAAGTGAGCACATTTTGAAAATTTTTGAGACCACTTTTTTGGAAGATTTGAAAATTCTATGTACGGTTATTAGTAGTACGCAAAATGACGAACAAAATATTCTTATGACTTTTCGTGATAAAAAAAAATTACTGGAGTTATAGCATTTTCAAAATTCCAAAAAACAAACGAAAATGAACATTTTAAGCCGAAAAACGCACGATATGAATAAAAGTCAAGAGGAGAAAAACGTTGATTCCTGAACACCCTATAATATTTTCATAACAACTTTTTGAATTTTTTGAAAAATAAAAAATTCAAATTTTGATCGCACAAAAAATTAATGAAAAATCAAAAAAGCCATTTTGCTGGCAAACTATGCAAGATACCAGAAAAGATCATCTCACCAAAATTGTGCGCCTAAAAAAGATCTACAAATTTCTTATCATTCACTTTTTGATATGACGCGTAGTTTTTGTTTTATTTGTAAAAAACAGCATTGAAAATAGAAAAATCAAATTTTCAGACGAATATTACCAGCTACGAAAAAATGACCAAAACAAAATTTGTTCATCCAAGGCAGAGGTACAAATTTATTGTGACTCATGTTTCGATAGAATGGGTGGTTTTTGTTTTATTCGTGAAAATAACATTGACAGTAAAAAAAATCAAATTTTTGAAAAAACAATGCAAGGTACAAAAACATATAAATGAACAAAAATTGTGCATTAAAAAAAGACTTACAAACCCGTAATCAATTTTTGTGGTAAGAATATATTCAAAATGAAAAAATTAACTTTTTTGATAAACGGCACAAGCTAAAATAAAATGTTAACTAATAAAATTTGTCGCCTGAATTATATCATTACTTTTCATTTGAAATCAAATACAAATTTAGTAATTTGTATATGAAGAACATATAACACGAAGCACAAAGTGCGCGCTCAGTGTATTTACCAAATCGCACGCCGTAAGTGCGCTCAAACTTTTTTGTTTCTATGATACGGTTCAAATGATTTTCAAATCAAATATCGAGCGCGAAGCGCGAGTGTCTGGATGAGAATGTGTTCCTTAAGGTCGATAGAACCTTGAGTAAATAAAGTTCCTTTTCAGTCTGAAATAAAAATAAATTTAACAATCACTTAATATGTAGAGGTTTTGATAATTTTATAATATTTGCAAACAAACTTTTTCTTTTCATCGAAGTCGAACACGAAGTGCAAAAATCTAGAGGAGCCTAGCGTAAAGCGCGATGCAAATACGCCCGAGCGCGTAGCGCGAGGTGAATACTCAATCGAGCGCGAAGCGCGAGATCCAACAGTTGCGCGCCCTAGGCGCGCTCAAACTTGCGAGCCGCGCGCGAAGCGCGCCATGAGAATGTGCCCGCGAGGCGGGCAGATTTTTTTTTGGTTGAATTCAACTGTTTTTGATTAAAATTTTATCAGTTGAAGTTTCTTCTCTTTGGTTGAAAATTCAACTATTTTGTTGAAAATTTGTCTTTTCTTAGTTTTTGTTTTATTTTTGGTTAAAAACTGATATTTTTAATTAAAAAAATTAAAAGATTTATTGAAAATTCGTCCTTTTTGGTTCAATTCAACGGCTTTTCATTTAAAATATTTTTTGGTTGAAATATCAACTATTAAATTTTACGTTTTTTGTTGAAGATTCATCTCTTTGGTTTAAAATAAACTATTTTGGTGAAAATCAGTTTTTTTCGTCAAAAATTGATTAACTGAAAAAAAATCAACCATTTGGATGAAAATTCATGTATTTTATCGAAAATTCGACTTTTTGGTAGAAAATCAATCTTCTTGTTTAAAAATTCATCTTTTTGGTTGAAAAATCATTTTTCTGTTGAAAATTCACCTAATTTATAAAAATCCGTTTTTCTTTTCTTGAAAATTGATCTTTCTAGTTGAAAATTCAATTATGTGTTAGAAAATTGACTTTTTTTAAAATTATTCTTCTTGTTTGAAAATTAATTTATTTTGGTTAAAAATTCTTTCATTCATTCATCCAACTTTGTTAAAAATATTTTTTTTTGTTAAAAATTAATTTTTTAGTTGAAAATTCGACTTTTTGGTAGAAAATCAATCTTCTTGTTTAAAAATTCACCTTTTTGGTTGAAAAATCATTTTTCGGTTGAAAATTCACCTAATGTATAAAAATTCGTTTTTCTTTTATTGAAAATTGATCTTTTTAGTTGAAAATTCAATTATGTGTTTGAAAATGGACTTTTTTTTATTATTCTTGTTTGTAAATTAATTTTTTTTGGGTAAAAATTCTTTCATTCATTCGCTCAACTTTGTTAAAAATATTTTTTTTTTGTTAAAAATTAATTTTTTAGTTGAAAATTCGACTTTTTGGTAGAAAATGAATCTTCTTGTTCAAAAATTCATCTTTTTGGTTGAAAATGCATTATTTTTGGTTGAAAATTTAAGTATTTTGTCCAAACCTCTTTTTTTGTTCAAAATTATTTCTTTAACTGAAAATTGATCTATTTCATTTTCTGTTACAATTTTTTTTTAATTGAAAATTCCTTTCTTTCGATGAAAATTTAACTATTTTATTAAAAATTTGTTTTTTTTTTTGTTAAAAATTTATTTTTGAACTTAAAGATTGAGTATTCCATTTAAAGTTCGTATTTTTTGTTTGAATTCAACTGATTTTTATTTAATATTAAAATATTTAAAATCTTTTTTGGTTGGAATATCATATATTCAATTGTTGGTTGAAAATTCATCTTTTTCGGTTCAAAGTTATACTACTTTGTTGAAGATTAATTTTTTTTGGTTGAAGATTCATTACTTTAGTTGAAAATCCATCTCTATGGCGGAAAATTCAACTATTCTATTGAAAATTTCGCTTTTTTTTGTTGAAAATTAATTTTTTTAGCAGAAAATTTGACTATTCCATTTTTGGTTGAAAATGCTCTTCTTTTAGTTAAAAATTCACTTTTTTGTTGCAAATTGAACTATATTGTTGGAAATTCAATTTTTTTCTAAAAATTTCACTATTCCATTTTTGGTTGAAAATTTATTTTTTTTAGTTGAAAATCTAACCATTTTGTTGAAAATTCGTTTTCTTTTAGTAGAAAATTGGCCCTTTTTAGTTATAACTTCAAATATTTGGTTGGAAATTTGTATATCTTGTTGAAAATTTCTCCCTCTAGTAGAAACTTAATCTTCTTGTTTGAAAATTCATCATTTTCGATGAAAATTGAACAATTTCATTTTTTATTCAAAATGTATCTTTATTAGTTGAAAATTCTAGTATTTGATGAAAAAAATTGAGAACGTTATCCAAACACGTACTTTGAATTTTTTCGAAGCGATTAAAATTTGACATCTAAAATTCTAGAAATCTAAATTTTTATTAAATTTAAAAAATTATGATTTAACATAAGAATTGATTATACAACATTTTCTAAAATCAAAAAATAAATTCACCTCTATTCTCATCGGTCAAAATGGAAAACTTTTCAATTATAAAACTTTAAAATTAAATTATTCTGAAAAAACGTTCGAAGTAAAAAGTAATTTTAAATGTGAAATAATAAAATATAAAAAATGAATTCTCCAGAAATTTGAAATTTAAACAAATCCGAACTTCATTTGAAACTAAAAAAAATTAGCCTCAAAGAATTGTCATAATAAAACTTTTTTGTACTCAAACTCTTAAAAGTTTCTATTACTTTAAGTAAATTCAATCGTTTAGAAATTAAGAATTTTTAAATTGTCAATTATACTTCTAAAAATTCGAACCTTTCAATTTTAATCATTTAAACTTATTATAGGAAAAAATAGAAAATTTAGCGTTTACCATGAAAATTCAGAATTCTAAAATTGCAACCATTAAAAATCAAAGCAATTATTCAATTATTCAGTATTTTTTTAACTGAGTTTGAAATGTTGAACTTTTTGGAACATTTTTCAAATACAAAAAAAAAATTCAATATTCAATGCCTGGTTCTAAAATCTACTCATTTTTAAGGCTTGAATTTGAGAAATTATTGTCTTAACTTTCCATTATTTTGAATTTATTCTGGAGGCATTTGATTAAAAAAATTTTAATTACAAATCCTTTGAACTAAAACTAGGAAATTTGTAACTGACTAAAATTAAAACCAAACATTTTAGAATATTCAAATCTCAAATTATCTTTCTCTAAAAAATAGATGTGTCACGGAAATCTCGAAAGCATTATTGTCACTTTTCAATAAAAATAATTAATTTTTAACCAGGAAAAAGGGAATTTTCAACAAAATAGTTAAATTTTCAACTCAAATGATGAATCTTTGATGAAGAAATGACTTCTTACCACCAAAAAGTGTAATAGTTGATATTTTCACCAAAAAATATTTTAATTTTGAATAAAAAAAACTGTTTAGTGAACCCAAAAAATACAAATTTTCAACAAAAGAGCCAAATTTTTAACCAAGAAAGATTTTTCAATCAACAAAGAAGACAAATCTCATCCAAAATGTTGAGTTTTCAAGACATAAAGACGAATTTTTGAAAAAAAAGTTGAATTTACAACACAAAAATATGCATTTTCTACCAAAATAATTGAATTTTTGACTAAAAATACGATTTTTGAACAAATTAAGTGAATTTCCAACTGAAAAGATCAATTTGATAACAAAAATGAAATAGCTACATTTTTAGTAAAAAAATTAATTTAAAATGCTAATGATTTTTAACTAAAAAAAAATTTTAAACAAAAAATATAACAGTGTAATTTTCAGTTAGTGAAATAAGTTGTTAAGCAAATAGAATAAATTTCCAACATATTAGTTCAATTGTTAATTCAACACAAAAATTTCTTTCAAAAATATTATATTCTAGAAAAAAATCGACATAAAATGGAATAGTTGGATTTTTAGTTAAAAAAATACTTGAATTTTCAACCAAAAAAGTGAATAAATCATCAAAAAGATTAATATTCTACCACAAAATACAAAGTTTCAACAAAATACATAAATTTTTAAACAAATAGTTGAATTTTCAAATAAGCAGTTGACTTTTGAACAAAAAAAGGTTTTTCAATCGCTATTCAAGATCAGCGAAAATCTTGAAAATCTAATCAAATAAAATCATATAAGATTTTCTGTCAAATTCATAACAAAATGTTGGAAAATAAACCGATTTTTTTTTAAGTAAGGGTAATTTCAAATGCTTCAAAAATTATTAAAGATTCCTTGAAAGCATTTTAAATATCTCAAAATCTTCATACAATTTTTAAATCTTAGGAAATACCTTGAATTATTTGAAAATTTCTCCAAATTTTTGAATAAATTTTTTGAAATACAAGGATTTCAAGGAAATCAAGGCATTTAAAGAAATTCGCTTCGAATTCTTGAAATCCTGTTAAATCACCTGAAAAGAAGAATTTTTTAGAAGACAGTTGAATTTTCAACCAAGAAATTTTCTACCAAAAAAGATGAATTTTGAACACAGCAGTTGAGTTTTCGACAGAAATAAATGACTTTTCAACAAAATTGTCGAATTTTTAACAAATGATTAATTTTTAAACAAAATAGTTGATCTTTTAACCACATAGTTGAAATTTCAACCTACAAAGATCAATTTTTATACAAATAGATAAATTTTCAACAAAATGGTTCAATGTTTTAAAAAATAATTACATTTTCAACAAAGAAGTTCAATTTTCTACCAGAAAAGGTCAATTTCCAATCGAAAATAAAATAGCTGCATATACGATTAAAAAAATTAATATTCTAATAAAGAAGAATTTTCAACAACAAAATATATATGAATCGTTATTTTTTCAATAAAATATTTAAATATTCAACCAATAAAAAGAATGTTTAATACAGTAGTTAAAATTTTAACTAAGTAGTTGAACTTCGTAACAAAAAATATTAATTTTCAATTAAATATAGTTGGATTTTCCTATTGGATTCTATTAATTCAGTTCGCATATTCGCATACATAAGTAGATAGCTGATTGGAAAATAGATAAGGGTATATACGCACTTAATCATTTTTTATTTATTTTCCTTGAAATTGTTTTCAATCTGCCAGAAATTAGGCTGATGAGAGCGAGATTTTCAATGTTTCGTAACTGCGTTATAGTTTGGGAATAAACGATTCATTGAAATAACTATTTGTATAGCAAATACTAAAATTTAGACTATTTCATTCACTAAAAAATCTAAACGTTGACAATATCATCTCTGGGAATATTAATTTATTATTAAAATCAACAAAATAGATGAATTTCCAACAAAATACATGAACTTTCAACAATAAAAATTAATTTTCAACTAAATAATTGAATTTTCAACCCAAAAAGATGAATTTTCAACCAAAAAAAATTCTTTCACGAAATTGCTAAATTTTCCAAGAAGTAGATTAATTTTTAACCAAACAATTTAATTTTCAACCGAAAACATGAATTTTTAACCGAGAAGATTAATTATGTACCAAGAAAGACCAATTTTCAACCAAGAAGTTAAATTTTCAACTAAAAAGATAAGTTTCAACCCAAATAGTTGAATTTTCAACTAATAAAGATCAATTTTAAACCTAAATTAGTAATTTTACATTTTTGATGCATTTTAAACGAAAATCATTGAATTTTCAGTTAAAGAATAGATTTTCAACCAAATAATAACGATTTTTCAACCTAGCAGTTAAATTTTCAACCAGAGATGAGTTTTTAACTAAAATGAAGCATCTCTAATCAAAAAATAAATTTTTTATCAATGTGATTCAACTATCAACCAGGCAGTTTATTTTCCTACCAAAAAGATTAATTTCACAGCCATACAAACAAAAATCAATTTTCTGATCTGGAGGTCAGACCATGTTTACTATGTTTTTTCGGGTCGCTGAATCCTAATCCGAAGTCCAAAAAACGCCAACACGTCAGGGTTCTGACATAACCTCAAAAAACCTCATAAAAAATCTGTTTTCAGGTCTGGAGGTCAGACCATGTTTACTATATGTTTTTTGGGTCGCTGATTCCGAATCCGAGGTCCAAAAATCCCCAGCTCGTCAGAATTATGACATAACTTCAAAAAACCTCAAAAAAAATGTCGGGCCTCGAGGTCAGACCATGTTTACTATAAATTTTCGGGGTCGCTGAATCCGAATACATTGTCTAAAAAAACTCCAGCACGTCAGGGTTTTGATTTTCAAAGACACTCGTGAAATTTATTTATCCGATTTACGTGTGTCCGCATCCAGGGCACTTCCTCGTGGTTACGGCGGAGAAGGAATGATTATGTGATCCGCCTAAGTCCTTGGATTACGGCGTTTGATGCCGTCATGGCAGGCGCACGCAAGCGTTTTACGATGCAGAAAGTTGGATCCTCAGGATTCGGATTCAGCGACCCCCAAAAAATATAATAAACATGGTCTGACCCCCGGATTAGAAAAAAAAATTTATGAGATTTTTTGAGGTTACGTCAGAACCCTGACGTTCTGAGGTTTTTTGAACCTCGGATTCGGATTCAGCGACCCCAAAAACATATAGTAAATATGGTCTGACTTCCAGACCCGGTAAAAGATTTTATATACGGTTTTTTTAGGTTATGTCAGAACCCTGACTTGCTGGGGTTTTTTCGACTTCGGATTCGGATTCAGCGACCCCAAAAACATATAGTGAACATGGTCTGACCTACAGACCCGAAAAAATATTTTTTTTGTGTGGCTGTGTTTTCTATCAACAAAGACCATTTTTTAAAGAAAGACATAAATTTTCAATCAAGTAGTTGAATTCTTAACTAGAAAAAGAAAAATATATAATAACAAAATGGAATAGTTAAATTTTCAGTAAAAAAATTAATTTTCATTTTAAAAAATGAACCTTACACAAAATAGTCAAATTTCTCACCAATTTATTTTAATTTTCAACCACAGATATGAATTTTCAAACAAGAAGATAATTTGTCTACCAAAGAAGACAAATTTGCAATAAAATACGTCAATTTTAAAACAGGAATCTTAATTTTCTACAAAAACAAACGAAATTTCAACCAAAAAAATCATTTATTTTCAACTGAAAAAGACCAATTTTAACTTTTTATCGACTTTTAAAGTAGAGAGAGGTAATCATTAATTCAAGTTAACAAACATAATAGTTTAAATAATTTATTTTTATTTTTTATAATATTCTCGTTGAATAATCCTAGAAAGATGCACTTTTCTCTGAAATATTCAATTTTTCGTTTAGAGTGAGGTAAAAATTAGTCATATTAAACAAAAATAACGATTTAAACAAATTATTATCGTTTATAATTATCTTCTCCAATAGTAACCTTTAAATATCATTAAAAAAAGCATTTTTTTGTGGATTCAAACAAATTTGTGGGCGACATGCATGAAAATTGAAAAAAAAATGTTGGACCACACTATTCGCCGTGGACTTGGACCCCCCCCCCCCCCCACCAAAAAAAAAACTGTCCACGTCCATATTAGCTCTATTTTCCCATTTTTTCTCATGAATTAATTTTATTCGACAATTGAAATGTTTTTAGGCATTTTTTAACAAATTTGAAATATTTAAACAATTTCTATTCGTCGAACTAATTTTGTTTTCCTACTAACTAATTGAGAGGGAATTTTTTTCGCATAATCGGACAATTAGTCATTTGGTTACTTTAGTCGCTTATTATTGAATATATATGTCACTCAGATACCCAATTATGTAAAAAATTCTTATTTGTGTAAATAATTTGTTACTGAATTAAATGTTTGACATTTATATTTTTCTGAAATTAATGCGGTAATTAGTCATTGTTAAAAGCAAAACTTCTTGTTGAAACAATTATCGAATTGTTTAAACAATTTATTAAAGATTAATTGTACATTTTTATGAAAATGAAATTTAAAAATCTGATTTTTTAAATTTGATTAAGAGTGTTGCTTATCGTTAAATACTTAAATATTATACAAATTCTTAAAATAATTAATATTTGTTTGAACGATGTTTTTATATTGATCATAAAAATGAAAAATAATAGAGGGAAAAAGCTTATATTCAGCTTCCAGAGGACCTGCACTAATCAGTCACAAAATTGAACGAAATTTTTTAAAAATAAAATCTTACTGAAAAAAAAAATTTTCATTACCATGGAAAATATGAAAAAATTGTTTAAATAAATAATAATTATATAAATAATTTTTATAACATTCAAATACATAACAGTAAGCTATACACTGAACGAAACTTAGAAAAAATATTTTTTTTCATCGCATTTTCATCAAAATTTACAATTGTATGTATGTATACCATTAAGCCATTTCCCTTTCAGGGTAGGCGTGACACTACCCGATTCGGGTAGTGTTTCTAGGTGGATAGTTTCTTGTAGTAAATAACTACAACTACAAAATTTACAATTAATCTGCGATAAATTGTTTAAACAATTGGACAATGGTTTTAACGTCAAATGTTGCTCTCAACAATGACAATTTACCGCATACATTACAAAAAAGATAAATTTCAAAGATTTATTTCAGAATAAAATAGTTTTAAACAAAATATATTATTTAAACAAACACGATTTTTTTAATGATGTAGTAATATCTAAATAATAATGAATTGTTTAAACAATTGATAAATGTTTGAAACAAATATTATTCTTCCTATCAATGAGTAATTTCCCGATAACAATAAGTTATCAGGAAAACGAAATTATTTGAACAAATGGAAATTGTTTTAAAATTTTTAATTAGTTAAAAAATGCATAAAAGCATTTAAAGTGTCGAATAAAAATAGTGTATGGCAAGAAAGGGGAAAACAGGACTCATATGTTTTAATTTTGCGAAAAATGGTTAATTTCAGTTTTTTGGGGCATTTTTGGGGCTCGATAAGGGGGATTGGCGTCAAAGTTCAAAGTTAATTTTCGTCAATTATTCGTTCGAGACGTAGGAGTCATTTTTCCGAGAAAAAAAAATTTTCCAATAATTATTTTTTCGGGAACCTCACAAAATATGGGGGTGGCATGCCCTCTGTTAGAAACAAAATTTCAACAGGTATATAATTTTGAACCACATTATAGATTCTTGATTCACAACAAGAAATTATATCCCATAAAAATCTCGCTTTAAAAGTGTTGTCCTTCAAAATATTTAAATCAAAATTCGTTTATTCTGTACTTAAGTGTTCAATATGTTACAAAAAACTCCGTTGTCTTCACTTTGTAGTAAAGCATTTGTATAATTATCACTGGCACAAAAAAAAATAAAAGTGTCATGTGCGGTAAACTAGACCATTATAACTATATGTTTGTGAGGTCGCTGAATCCGAATCTGGCCGTACTAGAAGTTTCTAGAACGTCAGATTCACAATCTATGTTGTTTTTAAAAAATGACCAAAAAGGTTCATTTTCTCAAAAACTTGACGCAGTCGGGCAAATTTGACACCAGATTCGAATTCAGCGACCCCAAAAATATATAGGTATGGTGGTCTAGTTCACCGCACATGACACTTTTATTTCTTTTTTGGATCTGTGATTGAGGAATCATCTCGAATGGATTTATCATGTTCCATTCACTTAACCCTCATATCATATATTTTTTTAGAATAAAACTTGATCTCACTTATATGTGAATGTAAATTTGGAATAAATAAATAAAAAATGTCTTTTTATGTTTAAAGTCATCGTAACTTTATCGGCCTCCTTTGCAAATCAGCCTCAAGGTGCTACTCCGGCGGTATGTGAAAGTACATGCTCGGTAAGTACATCAAACAAATGTTACACGATCTTTTTCATATTGGAAAATGATTGTTTTCCCCAAAATTATAAACCTAACAATAAAATGTGTTTCAGGTATGGGGAGGAGTCTGCGCAAATGGTCAAAGTATGACGTGCTCCGACTATTGCCATAGAGGTAAGTTTTATAGAAAAACATTTCCTTATTGGCTAGGGATTTATATACCATTTAATAACATATAATACCATTTTTAGACCCTCGTCCGAAAATAGATTACTTGAGGAAAAATTGTCCTAAGAAGTAGTAAACATCTGTAAATTAAGGCACTTTGCAACTTTATACCCATCAAGGAGAAATACATGTCTGAAAATGTAATCCACGTAATAAAAAAATCAAGCGAAATCATATTTCAAATGTTTCATTATTTTCTTTGCTTGCCTTTAATCGAGACAAGAAAGCGGACCTTCCACTGCCTTAAGTGAATAAATATTATGAAATTATATATTGCATTTTTTTGACTCGCCTTTCTTTGACAAAAGATTTTTGCTGATGTTTGCTTGTTTTCAAGCGCTCCTTACGCAATTCAATAGAGCTAAGTACAGCTGAATCTGGATTTAGTATCGGTTTTGGGGCTGACCGTGACATTAAATCCAGATTCTCGGAGCGTAAACAGTCAGAGGCGTATGAACCGTTTTCTTCGTATTTTACTGTGTGGTAAAAAATATGTTGAAAATTGTTTTTCTAATACGGAGACAAGGGTAAACTAAATATTTAACGGAAATGAGGAAGAAAGTTTGCTGTTACACGTTGCAATAAATGTGTTTCCTGCTTGCGTACTTTAAACGTTTGCGGGCCGTTGAGCGTCTCTTTTGAAAGGAGAGCTTTCTCTTGAATAATTGGTCCATATACACTGCCGCTGACTTGATTAAACCAATTAAACCAAAAGCAGCATCCAAAAGCACATCACCTTTTTTTGCAACTACGTATGCATAAACAAAACACCTGACGTCAGCATTTCAAGTGGGAAGCACGCACTTTTGCCTATAGCGCATAATGCGCATAACGCAGTTTCATAACCATACATACGAAGAAGTTATTTAACAGAAAATCACTTACTTTTATCAATATTAAATTAATTGTTCACGAAAAATACAGTTTTCATAATTCTCACGTCAAAACACAGTTTGACATTCAAAACACTGCAGTGGGATTCCGATGCTTGAAGTCGATCGAACCTCTCTTTCTACCATACTCTCTCTCTCTCTCACTCTCTCTCTGTCTATCCAATACTTCTTCTTTGTTTTCTTTGTCGAATAGAAAAGCCTATTGAGTAGCTACGACAGCGCCACCAATTAAGAAGAAATTTCCATTTCAATTAAATATTAACAAGAAATCTTATAATAAATAATTAATTTCAAACCGTAGTACAATAGAAGTCCGATAAGTTTCTCATTTCGGGGCTGTAGGGGCGGAAAATTCCAGGAATTGCGGACATATCGGATGCCCCCTCTAGTAGCACGATATTAGGTGCGCGCATGCGTAAGAATGATGCGCATATCATAAGCAAAATGGCACACGTAGTGGGAGAACCCCAATTAGTGTGCGTTCCGTGCGTGTGATGACGTTTTAAGGGGAGTCTACACTTATCGGACGGCAACATATCGGACTTGTACTGTACAACATTTTTTATTAAAATGAATTGATATTCACTGCTCTTTTTCATAAACATTGCTCCCATAACTTCGAGATAATACTTCGCGATATATATTCGTGTGTCAGATGGCGCTGTTGTCAATTTCAAAGGCAGGCTCATCTGATCGCACGAAATAATCCGATCAGTCCTATTGGCTTCAGGTGACATCGGCGCCCCACTGCTGGTGGACGTGAGCTTGCCTTCGTGCTTATTCGCTATGTAAACGCGTGTGATTCCCACTTCCAGTGAACTGTCGAAACGTCATGACGCAATTACACAGGTAGGCCATTAGGGTACAGTACCTTACCGCGACGCTCCTGTTTTGTCACGACTGACTGAACACCGCACTCCCAGCTCCTCTCACCCATTCCTGCGGCTCAGTGTCAATTCTCGGAAACACTGAATCCAGAATCACTAAATCCAGATTCGACTGCAATAGCTTCTAAGTAATTTCTTTTTTTTATTGAAAAATAGGACAGTTATACAACTCTTTTTGAGTCAGAATCGGCCAGTGCGAACATTTTTTCGAAATTTTAGGATATCAAAGAAGTATGGAAACCCCTAGAAATCTCTGTGGTTTGTTAAAAAAAACCAAGGTAAAAAAAAACCTTAGGTAACTTTCAACGAGGAATCCAACGGTGACATTGGATTTGACCCTGAAACTTGTTTTCAAGGTCATTTTGTGGTCAGCTTTGTTTTTTTAAATAGGAACCCCTATTTTTGGTACCAGAATCAAAAGGAGAGGAAAATTTTACGTTCGGGTATGTGTTTAGGTCAAGGGTTAACGTGACCTATACAGGTCTATTAAAGGTCAAAGTACGCTGTCATCGGAACTCGTAGGAATCTCTCAGAATTAGTGACAAAAATTAACCAAGGTCATACACTGGATAATTTTCAACGAGAAATCCTACGGTGACCTTGGATTTGACTTTGAACCTCAATTTCAAGGTCATTTTGAGGTGAGCCTTGTTTTTTTTAATGGGAACCCCTATTTTTGGTGCCAGAATCGAAAAGAGCGGGAAATGTTACGTTCAGGTATGTGTTTAGATCTAGGTTTAACTCTACAGGTTACGGTGACCTCCACAGATCAAATAAAGGTCAAAGTACCCTTCCATAGGACCTCCTAGGAATCTCGCAGAATTAGTGAAAAAAATTAACCAAGGTCATACCCTGCGTCACTTTCAACGAGGAATCCAACGATGACCTTGGATTTGATCTTGATCCCCATTTTCAAGGTCATTTTAAGGTCACATTCGTTAGGTTGATTAGGCTCAGATTTTGAATATTGATGTTGAAGTAAAATTTAAAGGTAATTTCAAATGAAACTCTTATCACCATCATCCTTCTTTTGGCGCAACCCAGGAAATGAGGATCAAAGTCAAATCCAAGGTCACCGTTGGATTCCTCGTTCAAAGTTACCCTGGGCATGACCTTGGTTAATTTTTATCACTAATTCTGTGAGATTCCTACAAGGTCCTATGAGACAGCGTACTTTGACCTTTATTTTACCTGTAGAGGTCACGTTAACCCTTGACCTAAACACATACCCAAACGTAAAATTTCCCGCTCTTTCGATTCTGGCACCAAAAATAGGAATTCTCATTTTAAAAAACAAAGCTGACCTCAAAATGACCTTGAAAATGAGGTTCAAGGTCAAATCCAAGGTCACCGTTGGATTCCCCGTTGTAAGTTACCTAGGGTATCACCTCTTTTTTTCAACAAACCACAGAGATTTCTAGGGGTTTCCATACTTTTTCGCCACCCTGTATATCGCACATATTTAAAAGGTCCAAAAAAGTCCTTACTATATTTTCTTGACCCTATTAAAAAAGACGCAGTTATACATTAATCAGATTGAAAAATAGATAAGGACGATACCATTTTCCCCCATTTTACACAGAAAAGATTTTTTTCTAATGTTTTCACTCCTTCAATGTAGAGTGCTTCGGGAACACATGCTTTTATAATTTTAACAACATTTTATATTTAAAAACCTATCGCAAAAAACTTTTTTTGTTCATCCTGTCAAATTTTATTTTTGGTTCTTACCCAGTTGTCATTGTCACATCTTCAAATAAATATTGTACTTGGCGCTTTTTCTTCTCAGTTTTGTGCTTTTTGGCGGTACGTACGAAATAAAATTAAAGTTAATTTTATTAATTTTATTTAAAAAATATCCATAAAAACAAAGATTTTTCACCATTTTCGAAATCACTATAAAATCATTCAACATTTCAAGTTTATCTGGCTAGGCTAAGATATTCAGAATATTTCGAGAGATTTCAGAGGATTCCCGAGATTACCAAATATTTCAAAGGATTTTCAGGGATTTCAAGGATTTTCAAATATTCCAAAGAATTTCAAGAATTTGAAGAGATTTTAGGGGATATAAACAAATTTCGGGTATTCGAAAAGATTTCAGTGAATTTTCAAATCTTTACAAAAACTTAAGGAATTTCAAAAGATTTCAAAGGATTTAAGAAACTTCCCAATATTTCATTTATTTTAAAGGGTTTATAAAAAATGTTGCGATTTTAAAGAATTTTCTAGAATTTCCGAAGCTTTGGAAGGATTTTGTAGGACCTTTAAGGTTTTCAGGATATTTTAAAAGATTCCAAGGAATTTTTAAGGGATTTTTAAAAACTTACTAGGATTTCAGTAAATTTAAAGGATTTTACATGCCCTCAATGGGGTATTTTAATGAATTTCCGATGGTCTCAAAAGATTTCATATAGGACTTCAAATATTCCAAAAAATTTTAATAGATTTCAAAAAATTTCAAAGGATTTTGAAGACGTTTCGGCATTTTACCATTCTAATTTAAAGATTGTAAAAGATTCTTATTTTTCTTACCTTCGTTGAAGCAATCAGAAGGCGATGTTTTTTAATTGAGGCGAGCTTCATCACGTTTATAATTTTACAATGTGACCTTCTTATTATTTGAATAGAGTTGAGAATGTTACACCGTTGTGTTATTTTATTAAACTTTCCTATTCTTCACGTATTCCATTCTTAAAACCTTTTTTTAATTATTATATACAGTGCTAAGTAAATTGATTTATTTGTATCTAGCAATTAGTTGTTTTCCACTACTGAATTAGCAAATATCTCAACTAACCGAATTATTTACTTTCTACTAATCTTTGGCAGCTCACTTTTCGCTAATCGAATATCTAAAATATCACTAATGTTAGTTAAATTTTATTAATTTTGATTTATTGAGACCTCAAAGTATCATTTGCATAAGGAAAAAAGGTATACAATTAATATAACCTTCTTGAGGTGGACAACTTATTTAAGCTGATTCTTGTGAAAGGCAAATAATTTTTACAAGGATTGCTAAATAATTGAAATTTTCTGTGGAAAATAAGGGAAATATGCAACCGAAAAAATAATTGAAAATTTCAAACAGAACTCTGTGGAAAAGTAGCGCATGAAGACCCTAAATATATGAATAATTAATTTCGAGTCCATTGATCCATTGTAATTTAAAGAGTATAAAAAATTCTTATTTTTCTTCACTTTGTTCAAATAATCAGAAGCCAATGATTTTAAATTGAGACAGGCTACGTCACGTTTACAATTTCACAATGTGACCTTATTATGTCAATAGAGTTAAGAATGTAACATCATCGCTTTATTTTATTAAACTTTTCTATTTTTCACTTTTTCATTTCAATACCCTTTTTTAATTATTATTTAGAGTCCTAAGTAAATTTATTTGTGTTGAGCAATGAGTTGCTTTCCACTATCAAATTACACTGTTAGAAAAATCTGTACTAAATTTAGTATACATGTAATGAAAGCGAGAATGCACAACATGAAATTAAATTTAGTATACCAGCGTACAGTAAATATAGTATATTTATACTGAATTTAGCACACGCGTATACTAAATTTCATATACGTGTATACTAAATTCAGTATGAATATACTAAATTTACTGTACGCTGGTATATTAAATTTAATTTCATGTTGTGCATTCTTGCTTCCATTACATGTATACTAAATCTAGTACAGATTTTTCTAACAGTGTAGGAAATATCTCAACTAATCGAATTATTAATTTTCTATTTATCTTTCGTGGCTCACTTTTGGCTAATCGAATCTATGAAATATCACTAGTAATTAGTTCAATTTTACTAATTTTGATTTAAAGGGAACTTACAGTATCTTTTGCATAAGGAAAAAAGCTATACAATTAAAATAACCTTCTTTAGGAACTCAAGCTCATAATTTTTCAGGGTGGTGCTTATTTAAGGCAAACCATGTTTACAAAAAATTGCTAAATAATTGCATTTTTCTATGGCAAATAAGTAAAGTATACACACGAAAAAAATTATGAAATTGAAAAACAGAACTCTGTTGAAAAGTAGCGCATGAGGACCCTGAATATGCATGATTGATTAATATATTGATCCATATTGATCCCATATTGATGCATTATAGTTTTGAGATCGCAAAGAATTCTTATTTTTGGAACTTTATTCAAACAATCAAAAGGCACTATTTTGAAAATGTAAACAGACTTTATTTCCTCAATTGACATAAACAAATTAATGAATAAAACTGGCATCTGCTACATTTTCGGTGTTTGAATGCATACCTATACTGATTTCGTCGTTATGTTATGTGTATAACAATTAACCACAACCCAAACGCGTAAGATTTCACAAATTATGATTATGACGCGAAATTTTCTAAACATTCAAACAGTTTTTCTTTGAAAGTCGTGGATTTATTTTTCTGCACAAATATTTACCTTTGAAATGGAGCATGCATTTTTAAACGGTCAATACAACTGTACCAAAACCATTGTATCAATGACGGTCTTGTCGTTTTGCTTTCAGTCGTGATTAATTGTTAATTTTATAAAATTTTACATAATTTAGCGACAAAATCATTATAAATAATGCATTCAAACACCTCAAATTGAGAAGATGCAAGGGTTTTTTCATCAAGAAATGTGACGAAATCGAGACCGACGCCTTCTCAAGTAGTAGAGGCCTGCTTTGGTCAGCCATGTCCTTAAATAGAATATTATGAGTCAGACATCCTAACCAAAAAATCAAAAAAAAATCAAATTGTCAAATTTAAAGAATTATCAATTTTATTATTAAATGTTACTACTATGTTAATAATGTAAAAAAACCTTTTTTCTTTATTAGAGTGAATTTTTGATGCCTAGCTTATTTGATCCTTTTTTTCGTAATTGTTTTTCTCCACCATTCTGTAAAAGAATATCCATAGAAACAAAAACTTTTCAAAATTTTTGAAATTACTAGGACCTGAAAAATCAATCATCATTGTTTAAGTTCATCGGTTTTGACTAAGATATTTGAAAATATTCTAAGGGATTTCAGAGAATTTATGAATACTTCAAAGGTTTAGGAAGATTTAAACAAACTGAGAGTATTTTAGAAGATTGAAAGGAATCTCCAAGGGCTTTACAAAAATTCAAAGGACTTTACAAGATTTCAATCGATTAAAAAATTTCAACGGATTTAACAAAATTCAAAGAATTTCCAAGTAATTGAATGATTTTAAGTGATTAAAAAACTTTCATGTGGATTTAAGGAATTTTCTAGAATTTCGAAAGATTTGGAAGGATTTTATAAGACCTGCAAGGTTTTCAGGATATTTTAAAAGATTCCAAGGAATGCCAGAGGATTTTCAAATATTTCAAATTATTGTTACGAAACTTTAGCGTATATCACAGGATTTAATAATATTTCAAAGGATTTCATTAATTTTTAATGATTCTAAAGGTTCTCAATATGGTATTTTAATGCATTTTCCAGCATCTCAAATGATCGCAATGAATTTTATAATATTTTAATGACATTTCAAAAAATTTATTTACTAGAATTGAGGGATTTCAAAGGATTGAAAAAATTTTCAAATATTTAAAGGAATTTCAATAGATTTCAAGAATTTGAAAAGATTTTAGAAGATTTGAAAATATTTGGGATATTTTAAAAGATTTCAAGGAGGTGGAGTCCACGTCAGCTGATCACGGAAATTTTCGTGTTGGAATGGGATTTGGCTGTAATTCAAGATATTAGATTGCTTGGTGGTGAAGATAAAATCCCACCAAATATTTTTCGAACATTCGAAAAAATGGCGGAGATATGGGTCTTTGAGTTTTTGGACATTTTTTTTCAAATGACGTATCTTGGGTTCTATTTGACCGATTTTACTTTCCGACATTTTCCGTCAGAGGCAGGTATAAGTGTGGTCTACAAGTCCTGCAATTATTGGAATGGGTTTGCCACTGGTTTTCAAGCAAAAAATTCAAACGTCAGGTCTTCTATGGCAAGGGGCTGCTCAGTAGGAAAAGTTAAAGTGCCTGTGGGCAAATTAGAATTAGAATTTAGAATTTATTTATGTGGTCCCTAGGTCTAAAGAGCCCTCTAAGAAACAAATTTTGCATAGTTTTGACGAAATAAATGTGACAACTCTGGTCAAACGACGGTTATGACGTTGGTAAAACAAAAATAATTACAGATGGATGAAGATAACAATAATATATCATATGAATCATATATGCTAATATAAGCTAGTCATTGGCAAAACAGATATCATTAGAGAACCTAAAACTTAATTATTAGATAACTGATATAAACTATGGATCGAATTGCAAAGATGAAAATGTTATAAATACTAAGGCGATATAATACTACGGCGTAAAACGTCACTAAAATTTGGATAAATTAACAATACACAATTCACCAGTGCGAAATTTTGAGAGTGGAATTATCAATGCTAAATAAAAAGTCAAAGAATCGCTTTTTAAAGTGATAAGGCGAAGGTGCATTCATAATTGATTCAGGTACTTTATTCCAAAGACGCGCTCCCCTCACCATAAAGGATCTTTGCAACATACAAGATTTGTGACGTGGAACTGTAAGGACCGTTTTTCTTACACGAAGCCTAAACTGAGCAGGTAAGGTCACATTTCTATTTTCAAAGAGATCTAGGAGATATTGAGGGGTTTTGTTATAAAAGAGATTGTAAATTAAATTGCCCATCAAAAATTGTTTTCTCTTAGCCACATTAAGAAATCCCGCCCGTTGCCGATATACTCGTAGTATAATGTGTTCATATCTCGGTACTTCATAGATAAACCGTATCCAGGCATTAAGTGCTCGCTCGAGTTTAGAATTCAGTTCATCTGTGATATCATCGTACATAATACACCCATAATCAAAAAACGGGAGGATAATACTCCTAACAAGTAGAATCCGAGTTGAAGCTGGCAAGGATTCCTTGTTCCTTTTAAGCTGTTGGAGTACTCTAAAGGTATTCATCGAGATTTCAAGAATTTGCTCTTTCCAGGAGAGGGTACGGTTGAGGATGTACCCTAAATCCCTCACCGAATCAACGAAGGCAATTTCAAGGCCATCAACCTAAAGCTGAGGGATGGTAGCAGTGGACGGGGAAGAGGACTATCCAATAATAATTGCTTCAGTTTTTGAATTGTTCAGCCTTAACCTATTGTTTAGTGCCGATTGATTCACTATATAAATATCCTTCTGAACTCTGGAAATCAAACTATTAATGGAAGAGGTAGGACCAGAGACATATAGTTTAAAATCGTCCGCTGGGGGGACGCCCTGGCGGACTCCACTCTCGACTCCCACCCAATAGGACCGTTCACCCTTATCATTAAGTACTTGTTGAAAACGGTTTCTTAAGCAGGATTCAAACCACGCAATTGCAGTACTGGATAGACTAAAGTTACGAAGTTTATTTAAAAGAAGCTTATGATCAACAGTATCGAACGCTTTAGAAAAATCAAATAAAACAACTATTGTTATTTCCTTCTTTTCGATAGCGATTTTAAAGTCTGAAGTAACTTTCAGGGAGGCTGTTAACGTACTGTGCTTAGCTCGAAAGCCCGATTGTAGCGGATCGAGTAGCCTATTTGCATCTAGGTAAATCGTAAGTTGCGAATGCAGAATACGTTCTAGCAGCTTAGCCATAGCACAAAATATCGAAATAGGCCGGAAATCATTAGGAGAAGAGGTACTAGAAACCTTAGGAATAGGGCGAATCAGCGCTTTTTTCCATAGATCAGGGAAAAATCCCACCTTAAGGGAAGAGTTATAGATGTGAAGGAGTATGGGGAAAATTACAGGAAGCGCTAGTCGAATCATCTTTATAGATATACCATCGGTTCCTAAAGCGTTAGTTTTTATTTCAAAGAGTTTCTCGAAGAGAACTTCCGGTGTTAGGACTATAAAAGAAGGATTAATTAAAGGATGGTTGATTTTTGAATGCTTATAATAAATCATTAGATGGGAAAGTATGAGCTGAGGCTTCATTCTTATGTGGAATTACATATAAGCGTCTAAATAAGTGCCAGATATTTTCATTCTTATTCTTGTTCTTCATAGCATTTTAATTATATTGATTATATGAATCCCTGATTTTGGTGTGAACTAAGTTCCTTAGCTGACGAAACTGTGTTTGTATCAGTGGATTTTTAGTTCTCTACGCCAGGCGACGTTTATTATTACGTTCATTTATGAGGTTTTTGATTTCAACTGTGATCCAAAGTGCTGAACTTTTATGTTTATGTGGAACATACAAAGGCGCAAACTGATCGAGCGAAGAAATAAGTAAGAGCGTAAAAGATTTAATTTACTATTCATTTCTTCAATTCTTAGTATTTGTTCCCAATCATAGGTCATTAAGTGCTCCTGAAACTTACACTCATCTACTAATGCAAGATTTCTTGTTTGGGTTTGATTACGGTTTGTGGATCGTGTACGGATATATTTGTATTTAATATTGATAAGATCGTGATTAGATAGAAATGGAATAGGATGCTGGCTATAAGAATTCAGCTTATCAAGATCATCTACTATAATTATATCTATTCGCGAACTGGAATGATTAGTTATGGGTGGAATTATGTGAGACAATAGATACCCAGCAACATGTGTCATAGTTGTTAAACATTCAGTATGATTGCAAATCGTATTTAAATTAGTATTAAAATCACCTGTGAGAATAATATTATTGAAATTAGGTACATGGGTAACAATTTCTTATTCAAATTCCGTTCCAAAATAGGCATTAAAATGGCAAATATTTAGAGAATCCATAATAAACTGAGAATAAACTTAGTTGCATAAAAAGAATAAGTGTAAATGGATTCAAAAATACCCCAGCATAGGATGTACGAATTATTTATAACGAAAATTGTTACAAGTACACAACTCAGTCCAACCTTCATACTAACAATTCTAATCAATGGGGGATAAGACTTAGAATTGCTTCTACTCTCAAAAAATAATGTATAGAGAGTGATAACAAATATCATTAAAGATTTACTTTCAAAGTTTTTACCGATTGCCCTTATAAATTGCCTAAAATTAAACGTACAAAGGCGAAGAAAAAATCGAAACAAAAATTGCGACTCGTTGTTAACTAAATTAGTAAAAAATCCGTATATAAAAATAACAATCAATCATGCATAATAAAGCCTATAGGTTTTCAAAAAACAATCCTCAAAGTGCAAACCTATACTCGTAAAATTAGAGAAAATAGAAATTTATTTTTAATTTAATTTATTCAAAAGACCTAGAATCAATGACAGAACAATTTAGAAATGATTATTTGCCTTAATATTGATGATTATTATTTGGGTGCAACCCGTGTAGGAATGGTAACAGGAATCCGACCGGGAGCCGGCCGGATAGCCCCAGTTTAAACCGGGCGCTGGCCGGGGATACCGGCCGGGATCCGGCTAAAAACGTCACGGTAAACTGGTCGGATTCCGGCTTTCATACCGGCCGGGATCCGGTCGGGTAATCCGGCCACAGAGCGGTTAAAAAATGTTGCTTCTGGCGAGAAATTGGTAACTTGTTTTGTCTTTTAAGGCTCATCGTAAAGAATACGGTGAACTTTAAATGTCAAATCAAGTTAATAAATTCTCGTGAGGAAATTGAAGAAGAATTTCAATAATTGATGCTAGAATCTGCTAGCAATTGTTTTATTTTGGAAACCACGTGGTGATTTGAGGTTAGGAAGGAAGAAAGGAAAAAAATGAATACACAACACTATAAATTAATTAAAAATACTAATTATCCACGCAGTAAGTGGGGTTTTCGAACTGATTACTGAAATAAGGTTCATTTTAATTATGGATCGCGGTTTTATTTGCGAACTTCGAGGAGACGACACGTGCATTCTCGTTCGAGGTTCGAAACTGAAACTTACAAGTGTCTACGCCGACGCCAGCGCAGAAGGCGTCAGACATGGCGGTAAATTTGAAAGTGTACAGACTAAAAATTGTCTGAAAATAGAGAAAATTATAAAAATTGTAATAAATCTGCTGTTGCACATTGCAGAATCGATAACAGTTTTATTTAATAAGTTAAAACATTTAAAAAAATCAAATCTTTTTTTTTTAAGAATTCAAAAAGCTAGTTTCTGTTTTGCTGATCTGATAAATCTTTAAATTATACTTTTCAGATAATAATTCATCTAGTATCCGTAAATACGTCTTTGATAATGTCACGGCTCTTAAAAAATGTGTAATTTCTACAAAAAAAAGTATCCTGACCAGTGCCCGGTCGGCTCCCGACCATGAAATCTAACCAGGGTTGTCCCGGCTAGTAACCGGCCGGCTCCCGACTAGGTGATTCGAGAAAAATGTAGCCCGGCCGGCTCCCGACCGGTTCCTGGCCATGAAACCCAAACAGGGGTAGCCCGGCCGGTATCCGACCAGAAAACTTGTTGTAGTAGGGCCAACCGGGGCAATTTCTGCACGGGAAACGTTACTTGCTTTAATAATAATGATCATAATGTTATTGATAGAAAATTTTTGGTAAATAATGTCGTATAATGGCATTATTATCGATTGGCCAAATGTGATGGAAATGAAACATTGACAGTTGATTCCAGCATGAAAAATGATTTTTTAGTTTATAAGACAAGATTATACGACGGGAAAACTTTATTTATAAAATTGTTGATAACAATAATAATTGTCATTTATTGCCCAAGAGTACTAACAACGGTTAAAATTTAGTTATTTGCAGTTAGTTATGTTGAAAAAATTAACTCTATATTTTGAAACATAGCCAAAGAGCTAATTTGTTAAATAAGTTTGTTTAAACAATTATGAAACCATAATTACAGGATAATTTAGGGTCTTTTGCATAAAAAGAATGGCATTTATTTTCAGACAAATAGCGGGAAAGGACGATTGTTTATGAAATTTGTTCACTATATAACAAAAAATTTATTAATTTTCATTAACCCAACTCACCAACCCCTTTGATCTATACATTGTAAAAATTTAGTTGAAATTAAGTGACCAAACATTTCTAATTCCCACGAAATTATTTTCATTCACTTATTTGTTTATAACAAATTCAACAAATGTTTAAACTTCTACGGTTCTACTGAAAATCATTTCTAGATTGTGTCCTTGATTCTAGATCTTTTTGAATGGATCAGAATATTTTATGACGAACGGTATTCTTCAAAAGTCAAAAATTTTGGTTAATGTCACTTTGTTTATAAAATAAAAAAGTATTAAAAACGCTTTTTAAAAAATCAGATGTAAACAATCTATGCAGAATTTTATTAATTTTCATTTATAACAAAATTCAAACATGATGAAAATAATTGTGGTTTTATAATTAATTCGTCCACACTTTAATTTGCCCTACTGAGCCGCGCCGCCCCGTAGAAGACCTGATTTTTCAATTTTTTTCTCGAAAACCAGTTGCAAACCCACTCACATAATTTCAGGATTTGTAGGTCACACTTATACCTTTCTCTGACGAAAAAATAAAAAATGCCATTTTTGGGGAAACGCGTTTTTCATTTTTATTTTTTTCACAAAATTTTCAAAAAATAAAATAAAATTTAATTTTTTTATTTTGAAACGTATTTCAAAACAAGTAGATTAAGACGTCGGAAAGTAAAATCGGTCAATTAGAACCCAATATACGTCATTTCAAAAAGAAGGATGTCCAAAAACTCAAAGACCCATATCCCAGGAATTTCCTGGGATTTTAACGATTTTTAGGGATTTAAAACAATTTCATGGGGTTTTAAGAATATTTTTAAAGATTTCAAGGAATTTCGGAAAATTAACAAACATTTGAAAGAATTTTTAAGAGGTAAGTTTTGCAAGGTAAGTTACGCTTACCTTGCTTCATTCACGTCTCGTGTCTTGGCTCACCGAAAATATTTGTTTAATATTCAATGAATTTTAATTAAGAATATAGCCTATTTTATTCATTAATATATCCATAACATTTCTATTTATTAAGTTTTTTAGTTAATATATTATTTAGAAAATTTTAATTTAGTTTAGTTTAATTTAATACAATTTAAAATGTATGTATATTTAATTTAATTTTAATTTGCAAAGTGAATAATTAAGAATAACATTACTACATCATAACACAATAATTTTCATTAAAAGGTTATAAATAGTAAAGAATCGTTCTGGAAATAAAAAAAGCCATTGTTAATTAAAACTAGATGAAAATTACGGGTTTTGTTTTAAATGGAAGGAAAAAATTTAATTATGTTTAAAGGCTTTCAAATTCGAAAATATTTTTCTGAACATCTGGGGAGACCCAAGTTTTTAATTTTTCATAAACTGTTTCAATTGTTCATAAAATACGTTTCAATTTAGGGAAAAAGATTTAAAAGATAAATAAAAAAATATATTATTCTGCCTCAATTTAAAATCATTGGCTTCTGATTGTTTGGAAGAAGTTAAGAAAAATAAGAATTTTTTACCATCTACGAATTACAATCGATCAATGGAGTCAAATATTAATGTCCGTGAAGCCAGCACAACAAACATAAAATATCCAACTTTAGTCAGCGTTTGGCCATGATTGGAAACCAAATTTTGTCGTTTTGACGAAAAAACTCACGCTGCACAGCAAATTTTAATTTTTTTCAAAAATTCTTTGGCCAATCGTTATAACACCATACTGGCGAGCGCACCTTCTCAAGTAGTAGTGACCTTCTTTGATCAGCCATAATAGAATATGATGGCTCAGACATCCTGAAAAGAAAATTTTTCAAAAAATCAAATTTTTAGAAGACATGCATGATTTGAGCCCTTTTTCATTCCTGTGAAGCTGGGCTAAAGTTCTACTTTTCAGGAGTAGAAAGTGACGTCATACGCAAATGATAAAACATTATAAATATGTGAGCACACATTTTGCGTTAATCGACCCCTTTACCGCAAAAACTGTTGTACCGAAAATTTCCAAAAATTTAGGAAATTTTTGGATTATCCAACTTACCGTATATTTTCAAAATTTCCAAATTTTCTGTGATGTTCAAAATTTCTAAAAATGTTCAAAATTTATAAAAATTATCCAAATTTCTGAATTTTATGAAATGTTCAAATTTTCTAAAATTTCCCAAATTTTCTAAAATTTCTATAATGTTCAAAATTTTATGAACTTATCAAAATTTCTAATATTTCTGAATTTAATCAAATGTTAAAAATGTCTAAAATTATTCAAATTTCTAAAATAATCATAATTTCTAAAATGTTTAAAATTCTGTAAATTATCAAAATTTCTAAAATGTTTCAAACATATAAAATAAAAATTAATAAAACATTTTAGAGATTTTGATACTCACATTTTTTTATATTTTTAGAAATTTTGAACAGTTTAGAAATTTTGATGGTTTAACCAATTTTAATAATTTTGGAAATTTTGAAAGTTTTAGATATTTTGGTAATTTTATACATTTTGAAAATTTGAGACGTTTTTATAATTTCAGAAATTTTGACAATTTTCTAAATTTGGAATATTTTAGAAATTTTAGAAAATTTGATCATTCAAAATTTTGCGAATATTTGAGAGATTATGATAATTTTAGAAATTTGAATAATTTTGATAAAATTCAAAAATATTAGAAATTTTGATGTGTTTGAAAATTGTGTACATTTTAGAAATTTTCTAAAATTTGGTCAATTTTAGAACATTTGAACATTTTATAAAATTTGAACACATGAAATTCATAAATTTTGTTAATTTTTATTTAAATAAATTTAGATATCCCAAAAAATTTTTTAATTTTTGGAAATTTTCGGTTTTGGCGATGAAGGGGTCGATTAACGCAAAATGTGTGCTCACAGATGTATAATGTTTTATCATCTGCGTATGAAGTCACTTTTTACTCCCGAAAAGTAGAACTTTAGTCCCGCTTCACAAGAATGAAAAAGTTCTGAAATCATGCATGTCTTCTAAAAATTTGATTTTTTGAAAAAGTTTCTTGTCAGGATGTCTGACTCATCTCATCATATTGTACTTAAGGGCATGGCTGACCAACGAAGGTCACTACTACTTGAGAAGGCGCCGCTGGCGAGTATGGTGCTAATGACATCCAAACGATCGGTAAAAGAATTTTTAAAAAAATTTGCTGTGCACCGTGTGCACAGATGGATAATATATAATAATATATATAATATATAATATATATATATATATATATATATACATAATTATCCCCTATTAAATAATAATATATATAATTATTATTAATAATTATCTTTAATCTTTTAATCTTAATCTTTTAATTATACCTATTAATAATAATCCCCTAATAATATATATACATATATATGTACAATATATATATATATATATATACAATATAATATATATATATATAATATAATAATATATAATAATAATAATATTTTTTTAACACGCCAATTTTGAAAACTCTATATCTTTTTGAGTTTTTTCGTCCAAACGACAAAATTTGGATTCCCAACCTAACCAAACGATGACAAAACGATTTCATTAAACAAAAGTTGGATGTTTTATGGTTGTTGTGCTAACTTCACGGACATTATTATTTAACTCCATTGATCCATTGTAATTTATAGATGGTCAAAAATTCTTATTTTTCTTAACTTCATTCAAACAATGAGAAGCCAATGATTTTAAATTGAGGCAGAATAATTTTTATTTATTTATCTTTTAAATGTTTTTCCCTAAATTGAAACGTAGTTTATGAACGAATGAAACAGCCATTAAAAAATTAGAAACTTGGGTCTCCCCAGATGTTCGGTAAAACATTTTTGAATTTTACATATGTTCAAATTTTTTCCTTCCTTTTAAAACAAAAGTCGTAATTTTTATCTAGTTTTAATTAACAATGACTTATTTTATCTCCAGAACAATTCTCTACTATTTGTAACCTTTTAATGAAAATTATTTTATTCAGGACGTAGTAAATTTATTCTTAATTATTCATTTTGCAAATTTGAAATTAATTAAATTAAAATTTTCTAAATAATATTAACTAAAAAACTTAATAAGTAGAAATGTTATGGACATACTAATGAATACAATGAGCTATATTCTTAATTAAAATTCATTGAATATTAAACAAACATTTTCGGTGAGCCAAGACACGAGACGTGAATAAATAGATTACATTATTAGAGGTGACATAGCCTATTTACAAGTATCGCAATTAAAAAACGAAATACAATTACCGGCACGAACATTAAAATACCTTATTGAGAGTCTTTAAAATCCTTTAAAATTACTGAAATCCTATAATATATTATAAAATCCCGTGAAATCCGTTGAAATTTCTCAAAAATCCTTTGAAATATTTGTAAATCTTCTGAAACTCCTTGAAATCTTTTAAAATATCCTGAAAACCTCATGAAATTTTGTTAAATCCCTAAAAATCGCTAATATCTTCGGAAATTTTTGTTAACCTTTAAAATCTTTTAAAATCCCCTTCATTTTAATAAAGGTCTTGAAAATACCCTGGAATCTTTCAAAATGTCCTAAATATTTTTAAATCTTCTAAAATCTTTTAAAATTCTTGAAATCTATTGAAATTCCTTGGAATATTTGAAAAAAAATTAAATCCTTTGAAATACCTCAATTCTAGTAAATAAGTTTGTTGAAATGTCATTGAAATATTATAAAATTCATTGCGATCATTTGAGATGCTTGAAAATGCATTAAAATGCCATTTTGAGAACCTTTAGAATCCTTCAAAATTAATAAAGTCCTTTGAAATATTATTAAATCCCGTGATATCCGCTAAAGTTTCGTAAAAATCCTTTGAAATATTTAAAAATCCTCTGACATTCCTTAAATCCACATTAAATTTGTTTAATTCCTTAAAATCATTAAATTCCTTGGAAAGTCATTGAATTTTGTTAAATCCTTTGCAATTTTTTTAATCGATTGAAATATTGTAAAGTCCTTTGAATTTTTGTAAAGCTCTTGAAGATTCTTTGCCATCTTCTAAAATACTCTAAGTTTGTTTAAATCTTCTGAAACCTATTAAAATATTTGAAATTCTTTGAAATCCCTCAATTCTTCTGAATAAATTGTTTGAAATTTCATTAAAATACTTGAAAATTCCTGGAAGTCCTTTGAGATCCTGGAAAATTCGTTAAAATACTTTATTGAGAGCCTTTAAAGTTACTGAAACCCTTTGAAATATTATAAAATCCCGTAAAATCCGTTGAAATTATTTAGAAATCCTTTGAACTATTTGGAAAATCCTCTGAAATCTCTCAGAATCTTTTCAAATATCTTAGTCAAAACCGATAAACTTAGAAAATAATGATTGATTTTTCAGGTAGTAGTAATTTCGAAAATTGTGAAAAATCTTTGTCTTTATGGATATTTTTTTACAGAATGATGGAGAAAAATAATTTAAAAAAAAAGATCGAATACGCTAGGCATAAAAAAGTCACTCTAATGTAGAAAAAAGATTTTTTTACCTTATTAATATAGTAGTGGAATTTAATAATAAAATTGTTAATTCTTTAAATTTTAGAATACATTGATTGGTTTTATTTTATTTTTATTAAATATTTCCAATTGCAAAATTTTATTCTGGAATTTAAAGAATCATCAATTTTATTATTAAGTTTCACTTTTGTACTAATAATGTAAAAAATCTTACTTTCTACATTAAAATGACTTTTTTAATAATGATAAACCTTGTATTCAAAAACTCCGAACTGAAATCCTAAAAAAGGGGTAGAGTTGTGTTTCCACTCACGTCTACCCTTTTTCCAGTATGGCCCCTTCAAAAAAATGCTACCCCCTAGAATGTTCATTTTTTCTACTCCCCATCATTTCAGCTACTCCCCCCTCATTCCCCAGCATTTCCCCTACTTCACTTGTATGCTCTTCTCTCATTTTCCCTCATTTCCCCTCACTTCACCCTTCGCCACCAAACTTCTTCCTCCTATACTTTCCCCTCTCCTCGCTTCCCCAGGTAACACTCTCCTTCCCCTGCTCACCCTCATTTCTAATCATTTCACCTACTTCCCCTCACTTATACTCACTTCCCCTCACTTATACTCACTTCCCTTCCTTCATTCCCCTTATTACCCTACCCTCATTACCCCTCATTTTCCCTACTTCCCGTCCCCCATTTCCCCTCACAACCCCTGCCCCCCTTACTTCCCTTCTCCCCCATTTATATTACTCCCTCTCATTTCCCCTACTAGCCCTCCCCTCTCATCCCCTTACTTTTCCTACTTACTCTCTTATCAGTTCCTCTCACTTTCTCTACTTCCCAACCTCTCATTTCCCCTTACTTCCCCCCCCCTTAATTCTCCTTACTCGCCCTACTTATTATCCCCTCCTTCCCCAACCCTCATTACTCCTACATAGCCACCCATCTCATTTTCCTTACTTCCCCAACCGTCACTTCCTCTAGTTCCCATCTTATCATTTTCACTCACTTCCCTTACTTCCCCACCCATCATTTCAACTTGATACCCCTCCTTGGAAAAAACTTCCTCCACTCCCCCTCAATTCTAATCATTTCCCCTCCTTTCACTCACTAATACTCACTTCCCCTCCCTACTTTCCCTACTTTGCCCTTATTTCCCTAATTCCTCTTCCCCCATTACCCCTAGCTTCTCTTTTTTCCACTCCCCTCGTTACCCTCTACTACCCCTCCCACCCATACTTCCACTACTCCCCTCTTTCTCCTACTTCCTCTCCCCTCATTTCGCCTTACTTTCCCTACTTACTCTCCCCTCATTTCCCCTCACTTTCTTTACTTTTCATGCTCTCATTTTCCCTACTTTTCCTCCCCCAATTTTCCCTTATATCCTCTCCCCTCACCACCCCTTAAATCCCGTTACTCTCCTCTGATTCCCTTCACATCCCCTTCCATCATCTCCCCTACTTATCCAACCGTCACTTCCCCTAATTCCCGTCCCATCATTTCTTATTCATTTCCCTCACTACTTCTTCTTGGAAAAAAAACGGCGGATCGACATGTCTTCTTTTTGCTGCGCGTATTCAACTAAAAAATCAATAAAAATTAGTCGAAGGAGGCGCCACGCACCTACAAAAAAGGTTCAGCAGCCTATTAAAACGTTAATTAATTCGTTCAAACCTCCCGTCCCCTATTCCTCTACTTTTCCCTCTCCTCACTTTACCCTTAGCTTCACCACCATTCCTGAACTTATTCCTCATCTACTTCCCCCTCTTGTCACTTCTCCAGCTGACACACCACTTCCCGTACTTCCCTTCCACAGTCATCACTTTCCCTCATCTACTAACCCGCAGTACCCTAGTAGCCCTCCCTTTACTTCTCTCACTACCCACCCTCACTTCCAATCATTTCCTCTACTTTCCCTACGTCCCTCCCAAACATTCCCCTTCACTTTCCCTACATCCCTCCCAACCATTTCTCCTCACTTTCCCACTTCTACTCCCCCCATTTCCCCTCATATCCCATTACTTCCCACCCGTGATTTTCCCTTACTTCCCCTACTACCCCATAATTCACTTCCCCTAGTTCCCCTCACCTCGTTTCCCCTGAGTTCCCCTACTCCCCCCTAATTTCCCCTCACTTCCCCACCTCTCACTTTCCCTCCTGGGAAAAAGGTACAACGTTGCAGTGCAACAATTCTTTATTGTCCAAATAATAATTGAAATGATTTAGTTTCTCTTTTTTATTGTAAAAGTAACTTTCACTGATTTTTAATATTACACTTCATTGGTGTAGTAACTGCTAAAAATACGATTTTTTTCATTCTTTAAAAAACTAATAATACATTTTTATACTCTCAGCAGTTTACCAAAGTTTAAAATATAATTTTCAAATTAAAATTCAACATTCCAAGTCTCACTGGCAGTAATTCACAGATCAGTACTTATTTGCTAGCTGCTCTCTTTTGAGCAAAGAATTTGGCCATGCTTCCGATTGCAGATCCAAAAGAATGATTAATTGCCACGGTCCGTTGAATCCAGCCTGGAAGCGCATTGACTTTATTCGAATATCGCTTATCCAGCAAAACGACTGTAGAATAATCTCGACTATGACGAACTGCTCTTCCGATGCATTGATTCACAGCCTTCATACAAGAATTCTCATAAAAAATATTGCCAGCCCCTTTTTTCTAGAAACAATATGAGAAAAAAATTTCAAGTAAATCAAATATTAAGAAATAGCTTCTTGAGTACATGAAAATAAATCCTAAAGTCGGGGGGCCCTCTCTTCTTTTAATTGCAACTCGCTCAAAAAAAATCTCTGAATTGTTCCATAAAAAGCATTTGAAAGCTTAAAGTCTTTCAAATTCAACGATATGATAACCTTTAGCTTCAAAAAATTTTGTCAGTAGTTAGAGGGCAAAAAATCCCAAAAGCAGGGTCTTTCAGCCTCCTTTTTCAAGTGTCGACTTTTACCTGTTCCCAGAACGAGGCACAGTGTGAAAAAAATGACTTTTTTGGTTCAAAATAACGTAGAGCCCACAAATATTGACCGATTTGGACAAAAAAAATTTGAAAAAAAATCTGATAAGATTTCTAAGAGATTTGTCGAGCCTGATTTTTGAATCAGGCTTTCAATTTATTTATAAATAAACAAATATGACGAAAAATATGGCCAAATTATTTGTTGAAAGATTGTTTTCTACGATTATCCATAATTTTACGTTTTTTTAAGTTATATTGCAAAAATTTGAATGGAAACAATATTATAATAAAAAAATGCTCTCAAGATTATAATTGTTTATATTATAAACAAATTTAATACACAAATGCATTAATCAGGCATTTTTCGACAAAAAAATCGTTTTTTTCGATATCAATTTTTGTAATTGAAAACTTTATGATAATTTTAGCAAAATTCATAATTTTTTTATTAATCTTATGATTTTTTCAAACAAATTTCATAAAGAAATGCATTATTCGTGCAACTGTGGACGGAAAAATTCGTTTTGTTCAATGCCAGTCCTTTCAGTTGTGAATTTCATAACAATTTCAGCAACATTCATAATTAGTTGATAAATTTTATGATTTTTTTAAACAAATTTAATAAACAAATGCATTAATGAGGCATTTGTCGACAGAAAAATTCGTTTTTTTCTATGTCAACTTTTTAATTAGGAACTTCGTGATAATTTCAGCAAAATTCCTAATTTTTTGATCAATTTTATGATGATTTTTTAAACAAATTTAATAAACAAATACATTATTGGGGCATCTGTCGACGGAAGAATTGTTTTTTTTCGATTTCAGTCTTTTTAATTAGGAACTTGTGATAATTTCATTAACACTCATACTTAGCTGATGAATTCTATGATGTTTTAAACAAATTTAATAAACATATGCATTATTTGGGCATTTATCGAAGAAAAAGGTTTTTTTTTCAATGTCAGTCCTTTCAGTTTAAGTTTCTCAGAACTTTTTCATTGACAGATACCTGAATAATGCATTTTTAAGTATCAAATTTGTTTTTGAAAAAATATAAAATTTATCAACCAATTATGAATTTTTCTGAAATTATCATGAAGTTCACAATTAAAAAGACTGAAAGCGAAATAAACGAATTTTTCTGTCGACAAATGCCTGATGACTGCATTTGTTTATTAAATTTGTTTGGAAAAATTATAAAATTCATCAACTAATTATGAATGTTGCTGAAATTGTCATGAAGTTCTGAACTGAAAGGACTGGCATTGAAAAAAACTACTTTTCCTGCCGAAAAATGCCCGAATAATGCATTTGTTCATTAAATTTGTTTTAAAAAATCATGAGATTGATCAACAAATTATTATTTTTGTTAAAATTATCATAAAGTTCCTATTTAAAAAATGGACATAGAAAAAAACGAATGTTTTTGTCGAAAAATGCCTGATTAATGCATTTCTTTATAATATAAACAATTATAATCTTAAAAGCAAATTTTTTTCTTATAATATTGTTTCCATTCAAATTTCTTGCAATATAACTTAAAAAACGTAAAATTATGGATAAACGTAGAAAACATGCTTCCAACAAATAATTTGTTTATACCAAAATGTTGTTGTTTATTATATAATATTGGAACATCTTCAACTAATGTTGCTCTATGAAACTTAGGCGATTTCATTCCTTTTTCTATTATTGAAGAGCACCAACTTCGTCAAATAGAAAAAATGCCCATTTTTTTTCGTCATATTTGTTTATTTATAAAAAAATTGAAAGCCTAATTTGAAAATCAGGCTCGACAGCTCACTTAGAAATCTTACCAGATTTTTTTTCAAATTTTGTTCGTCCAAATCGGTCAATATTTGTGGGCTGTACGTTATTTTGAACAAAAAAAGTCATTTTTTTCCACTGTGCGAGATCGACGTGAGGAAAAATCTGAAAAACTGCACAGACATTCTTTCAACATTCTTTAATGCAATAAATTTTTCAAAATTCTGAAATATTCAATAATTTACTTTTTACGGGGATTTATTTACTTTATGTTGAGAACGAATAAAGATAAGAAGGGGTTTAATGTTTCAAATGTGCAGTTTTATGATGTGAGTGCAGTTCAATTTTTGTTCAACATTTTTGAATGCAATACATTTTTCAAAAATCTGAAATATTCAATAATTTACTTTTTGCGGGGATTTCTTTACAAATACTTTATCTTGAGAACGAATGAAGATAGGAAGGCGTTTAAAGTTCCAAATGTGCAGTTTTGTGATGCGAGTGCAGTTCAATTTTTTTTTTCAACTTTTTTAATGCAATTCATTTTTCAAAAATCTGAAATAGATTTTATGATGCGAGTGTAGTTCAATAATTGAATTTATGATAAAATCATTCTTACGCAAGAAATATCAATCACGCGCCAACACTGATTAAAGTCAGAAATATTCAAAATCATATTTCTTGCGTAAGAATGATTTTATCATAAATTTAATTATTGAACTACACTCGCATCACAAAACTACGCAAGTGGAGTGGGAGTGGCCCGAAAAAAAGTGAATTTCGTGCGATCAATTTCTAATAGCAAAAAATGGTTAGTTCCTGATGAGCTGAACATACTGTTTAATTTTTTTAATCGTTTAATATCTTTTACCTCCTCAAGCGCGCCGAAAATGGAAAAAAATTGAATTTACGCGTAAAATATATAAAAAAATAAATTCTTACAGTTTAATATTAAAAATATATTAAAAATTAAATATTGATCAAAATTTTTTTTCAATTTGAATTTTATCATTCTTTAATTCCGCGCATAAAATGACCTCAAAAAAATTGTATTTCCGAAAAAAGAGACGGTTACATAAGGCCATATTTAAATCAAGAGGTGAGATGCCTCATTTCCGAAACAAGGTGGATTTTACTCAAAAATTATAATTGTTAATAATTAATAAATTCATTATTTACGTCTTATAATTTATTTTTGAAGTAATTTTCCGTGTGGAATTCAATAAAAATAAAATTAAACTATTAACAAAAAATGTTTAGGATAAAAGTGATCATATCATTGAATTCGGAAGACCTTAATTAAGCTTTTAGATACTTTTTATTCAACAATTCAAATGTTTTTTTTTCAGCGAGTTGCTATCAAAAGAAGTGAGAGCCCCCGAATTAAGTATCGATTTTGGTAAACTTACCACGTTTTCATCCAAATACTTTAATTTCTCCTGTAGTTCTGGAGATTTAATATTGGGGTAAGGCATCCCCACAACCACGATGCATCTTCCCAAATCATCAGAAAAATTTAATCCCTCGCTCAATTTTCCACCTATGAACAAAATTATCGTATCAGTCTAAATTCTAAAGTTTAAGTTCGTCGCAAAACTTCATTTTCGAAATTCCTCGACTATTACCTGATTTTTCCCTGACTAATTCTTCATTTTCCCGGATCATTGATATTTAAAGACCAACATTCTAATATTGTAATATTTTTAAACCAAAAGTGACTGAAAGTGACTAATGTGCATTCATAATAATGTGACTAATATTCTTTTCAATTTAAAATAATTCGATGCTAAGAATTCGAGGCGTATTTTAATTAATTCAGGATTAATGAATTAATGGAATGATAATTTTCAATTTTTAAATTATTTCCTCTTTCAATTCGGAATAAATGAAACAAATACTAAAAAAATCTATTGAATTGACTAGAATTGAGTGAATTTAGAAGAATCCAAGTGAATTAAAAAAATGCAAGAGAATTCCAAAAAATTGAAAAGAATTGAGGATTAATTAATAAGAATTCAGGGTGAATTACGAATAAATTGCAAAAAATATTTGAAAATCTCTTCAAATCTCTCTAACTCAATTCTTGTGGATGAAATGAAATACATGAAAATAATTATTATGAAATCTGATGATATTTCCCTTAATTCTGTGAAATTTATTAAAATCCCTTTGAGCTTTTACTTTACCCTTAAAATCATTAAAATTTTCGTAAATCTCATAAAAACTCTTGGAATATTTTAAAATATCTTAAAACCTTATAGGTCCTGAAAATCGTTCCACGTCTTCCAAAATTGTAGGAAATTCTTTAGAACCCCATAGAAATCTGCTGAAATCCCTTGAAACTTTTTAAAGATCTTGAAAGTCCCTCGGAAGTTTTAAAAATGCCCTAAGATTTTTTTAATCCTTTGGAAAACCTTCAAATTATTGAAATCTATTAAAAATTCCTTGGAATTATTTAAAATACCCTCAAATATTTTTTATCGTTTGAATGAAAAAAAAACTAAAATCTTTAAAATCCTTTGAAATCTCTTGAAGCTTTTTAAAGATCTTTAAAATCCCAGGAAATCTTTAAAAATATCTTAAAACTCATAGGTCCTACAAAATATTTCTTTACACCGCCTTGAAATGTTTAAAAATATGCTAAAATATTTCAAATACTTCAAAGAAACCTTTTAAAGCTCTCAAAAATTCTTGGAATTTTTCAAAATAGCCTCAAATCTATCAAATCCGTTGGAATCACTTCAAATTATTGAAATCTATTAAAAATACGCCAAGAGATTCCAGAACCTTTAAAGTGTTTTGAGATATATTGAAAATTTTAAAAACTCTTGTAAATTCCTTGGGATCTTTCAAAATATGCTACAATTTTTGTAATTCTTTAAAATCTTTGGACATACCTTGAAATATTTGAAAAATCTTTAAAATCCTACAAAATCCCTCAATTCTTGGGAATACATTCTTTGTAAAACATTAAAATATTACAAAATCCCGTGAAGTTACATGAAATCTGATGATATTTCCTGAAATCCTGGAAAATTTCTCAAAACACCTTGGAATCTTTTAATATAGCTTAAAATCTCACAGGTCCTGTAAAATCGTTCCATATCTTCCAAAATTCTAGGAAATTATTAGAACCACATGAGCATTCTTTTTAAATTCCATAAAATCATTCAAATCCTTCGGAATCTTTTGAAATCCCTTTAAACTTTTCAAAGCTCTTGAAAATGCCTTCAAATGTTTTAAAATACCCTAAAATATTTCAAATCCTTTGAAATCCCATTAAATTACTGAAATAAATTTAAAATTCCTTGAAATATTTTTTGAAATACCCTAAGATATTTCACCATTTAAATAACTTTAAAATTTGTAACGATTTTCAAAATTTCTTGAATTTTTTTTGACATCTACCCTAAAATCATCAAAATCATTGGAAATCCCTTAACATTTTTTGAATCTCTTAAAAATGCCTTGAAATCTTTTAAAATACCCTGAAATATTTCAAATTCTTTGAAATCCCATTGAATTACTGACATCAATGTAAAATTCCTTGAAATATTTCAAAATACCCTAAAACATTTCAAAACCTTTTAAGATATTTTAAAATTCCTTGAAACTTTTTACAGCTCTTGAAAATTCTTGGAATTTTTCAAAATACCCTGAAATTATTCAAATCCTTTTATTTCACTTAAAATTATTCAAATCACTTAAAAATCCCTTGAAATCTTTTAAAATATAAAAAAAATTTAATTCCTTAAAATCTTTAGAGATACCTTTATATATTTGAAAATCTTTGACATCCTACGAAATCCCTCAATTCTTGTGAATAAATTATTTTAAATCCATTTAAATATTATAAAATCCCCTGAAATTACATGAAATCTGATATTTCCTGAAATCCTGGAAAAGTTATTAAAATCATTCAAATCCTCAGAAATCTGTAAAATCCCTTAGAATTTTTTCAAATAAATATATATTCTTTACAACCGAATGCAAATTTTTTTAGATCCCTTAAAATGATTAAAATTCTTGGGAATCCTTTGAAATTTTTTCAATCTCTTGAAAATAACTTGGAATCTTTTAAAATACCGTGAAATATTAAAAATCCTTTGAAATCTTTTGAAATGCCTTTAAACTTTTTAAAGCTCTTAAAAATGCCTTGGAATCTTTAAAAATACCCTTTTATAATTCAAATCCTGTAAAATATTTTGAAATTCCTTGAAACTTTTTAAAGCTCTTGAAAATTCCTTGGAATTTTTAAAATACCATATAATGTTCCACAACCTTTAAAGTCTTTTGCAATACCTTGAAAGTTTATTAAAATCTTGAAATTTTTTAACTACCCTAAAATCATTAAAATTCTTGAGAATCCCTTGAAATTATTGAAATCAATAGAAAATTCCTTGGAATCTTTTTAAATAACATAAAAAATTTTAAATCCTTTGAAATGTTTCGAAATCCCTTCAAACTTTGAAGTTCTTGAAAATCCCTTAGAATCTTAAAATATTTTTAAACTCATTGATCGTAAGTTCTAAATTCCTTAAAATCATTTAAATCCTTCGAAATCCATTGACATTTTTTAATCTCATAAAAATGACTTAAAATCTTTTAAAATGCCCTGAAATATTTCCAATCCTTTCAAATCCCGTTAAATTACTTAAATCAATTTAAAATTCTTCGGAATCTTTTAAAGAATCCTAAAAATTTTTTAATTATTCAAAATCTTTATAGATACCTTTAAATATATATAAATCTTTGAAATCCTACGAAATCTCTCAATTCTTGTGAATAAGTTATTTGAAATCCATAAAAATTTATTAAAATTCTTCAAAATCATTAAAATCCGTTGGAATCTTTTCAAATAAATATACATTCTTTACAACCGCATGCAAATCTTTTTAAATCCCTTAAAATTATTAAAATTCTTGGGAATCCTTTGAAATTTATTCAATCCCTTGAAACTGCCTTAGAATCTTTTAAAATACCGTAGAATATTTAAAATTCTTTGAAATCTTTTAAAATCCCTTGAAACTTTTTAAAGCTCTTGAAAATTCCTTGGAATTGTTAAAAATACCTTAAAATCTTTCAGTACATTTGGAATCACTTCAAATTATTGAAATCTATTAAAAATACGATATGATATTTCACAACCTTGAGTCTTGAAAATTCCTAGAGATTTTATAAACTACCCTAAAATCATTAAAATCCTTTAAAATGCCTTAAAATTATTGAAATCAATTGAAAATTCCTTGGAATCTTTTAAAATAACCTAAAATATTTAAAATCCTTTGAAATCTTCTGAAATCCCTTTAAGCTTTAAAGGTCTTAATAATCTCTTAGAATTTTTCAAAATATCTTAAAACTCATTGGTGATACGTTTTAAATTCCTTAAAATCAATAAAAGCCTTCGAAATTTTTTGAATCTCTTGAAAATGCCATGAAATCTTGTAAAATGACCTAGAATATCTCAAATGCTCTGAAATCCCATTAAATTGCTGAAATCAATTTAAAATTCTTTAGAATTTTTTTAAATACCTTGAATAATTTCAAATCCTTTGAAATGTTTTGAAATTCCTCTCGCAAATTCAGTTCAAATTATTGAAATCTTGTAATGATTTCCAAAATTCCTTGAAAGTTTTTAAACTGCCCTAAAATCTTTGAAATTCCTTCAAATTATTGAAATCAATTGAAAATTCCTTGGAACCTTTTAAAATATCCTAACAATTTAAAATCCTTTGAAATCTTTTGAAATCCCTTTAAACTTTTTAAAGTTCTTGAAAATCCTTTAGAATCTTTTAAAATATCTTTAAACACATTGGTCATACGTTTTAAATTGCTTAAAATTATTAAAATCCTTCGAAATCCAT
>CAKNYM010051681.1:64761-84410 GCA_932195095.1 Andricus curvator
AAAAAAAAACGGATTTTCAACAAAATAGTTCAATTTTCAACCAAAGTGATAAATTTTCCAATAAAATTATGAATCTTCAACTTGAGTAGTTGAATTTTGAACCAAAAAGATGAATTTCCAACTAAAATGATGAATATTTAACTGTCACACTTTAATTTTCAACAAAATACATGCATTTTTTAATAAAGAAGACAAATTTTCAACCAAATAGTTAAAATTTGAACTAAAAAAATAATCATTTTAAACCGAAAAAGGAATAGTAACATTCTTAGTTTAAAAAATTATTTTTAATACAAACATAAGAGTTTTCAACTAAAACAATGAGATTTCAACTGTAATAGTTGAATTTTCAAACAAAAAAATTAATTTCTACTAAAAAAAAAAATAAGTTGCCAACCAAAATTTATATAATAAATTTTCAAATAAAATTGTAAATATTTAACTGGAATAGTTGAATTTTAAACCAGAAAGATGAATTTTTAACTGAAATTATGAATCTTTGACTAGAATAATTGAATTGTTGACCAAAAAGATTAATTTTCAACCTTTCTTAATTAATTTTCAACCAAGAAGGTTAATTTCTACCAAAAAAGACCAATTTTCAACTAAAAAAGATAATTTGTCAATCAAAAATGGAATAATTAAATTTTTAGTCAAAAAATGAATGTTCAACCAAAGATATGAATTTTTTACTAAAATTATGGAATATTCGACTGGAATAATAGCTACATTTTCATTATAAAAAAAATTGTTGAACCAAAAAACATCCATAGAAAAAAAAGTTTTCAATCAAACAGCTCATTTTTCAACCAGAGAAATGAATTTTTAATTGAAACGATGAATCTTCAACAACAACAAAAGTTTTAACAAAAGAGTTTTACTTGCAACCAAATAATTTTATTTCCAACCTAAAAGATTTTCAACTAAAATGATAAATATTTAACCGGAATACTTGAATTTTTAAACAAAAAGAACAATTTTTGAACAAGAATATTAACTTTCAAAGAAATAGATAATTTTCTACAAAAAAAATCGATTTTTTAACCAAATACATGAATCTTCAAAGAAATAGTTGAATTTTCAATTAAAAAAGACAAATTTTCATCCAAGTTGTTGAATTTTGGACTAGGAAAGATCAATTTTTAACTAAAAATGGAACAGTTAAGTTTTAAGTTGAAGAAATTAATTTTCAATCAAACTGATGAATTTTTTACTGAAATGATGAATCTTCAACGGGAATAGTTGAAAAAACATAAAAAATACATTTTCAAGATATTTCCGGATGAACTATTCATCAAGGTAGAATTAAATTCGACTATTTGAATTTAATTCGAATTTTCCATGAGGCTCAATTTACCACGTTTTCTGGACATATTTGGCACATAATTTTTTTTTGCTAGTTCTATTAAAAAGTTGAGGTTCTCTTTACATACTGATCCTGCAATATGACAAATTTAACTTTACAACTTTTCATTTTAGAGGTTTTCTATATTTTTCAAGATGAATACTGAATAGAAAGAAAAATTTGGAATTTACAGGGTATTGAAAACAGTTCTTGCTCGAACCATCTTGTAAATTTGACTTTGAACCCAGGATTTTTCTTCTAATATAACTATTTGATTAAATTTTCAAGATTTTCGCTAATCATGAATAGCGATTGAAAAACCTTTCTTGGTTCAAAATTCAACTACTTAGTTGAAAGTGGAACTACTTTTTTTTTAATTCATTTTTTTGGTTGATGATTCATCAATTTAGTTGAAAAATCTTTTTTTTTTGTTCAAAATGTAACTATTTTGTTAACATTTTTTTTAAATTATTTTAAAATTATTTTTTTGACTAAAAATTTAACTATTCCATGTTTGGTTGAACATTTATCTTCTTCAGTTGAGAATTCAACTATATGGTTGAAAATTTCTGTACTTTATTGAAACTTTATCTTTTGTGGTAGAAAATAAATATTCTTGGTGACTAATTCACCTTTTTGTTTCAAAATTCATGTACATTGTAAAAAATTCACTTTTTTGGTAGAAAATTAATCTTTTTGGTTTAAACTTCATTTCTTTAGATTGAAAATTAGTTGTTGTTTTTTATTGAAAATTAATTTTTTAGACTGAAAATTCAACTATTTGTTTGAAAATTTCTGTATTTTATTGAAACCTTGTTTTTTGAGGTAGAATGTTAATCTTCTTGGTGACTAATTCACATTTTTGGTTCAAAATTCCACTATAAGGTTGAAAATTTCATTAAAAATTAAAATTTTTGGTTGAAAATTCATGTCTTTTGTTAAAAATTCTTTTTTGGTAGAAAATCAATCTTTTCGATTGAAAATTCATTTCTTTGGTTGAAAATTAGTTTTTTTATTGACAATTATTTTTTTAACTAAAAATTTAACTGAAGTTTTTGTCGATTTTTTTAAAGACATTTAAAGACATTTAATACTTTTGGTAGAAAATTAAACTTTTTGGTTGAAAATTCAACTATTAGTTTGAAAACTCTATTCAAAATTAAAATATTTGGATGAAAATTTTAGTATTTTGTTACAAAATATTCTTTTTGGTAGAAAATTAATCTTTATGGTTGAGATTTAATTTCTTTGGTTAAAGATTAAAAATTAAAAATTTATTTTATTCGCTTACAAAATTATTTCTCTAACTCAAAATTAAACTATTCTATTTTTTGTTGACAATTTATCTTTTTTGGTTGAAAATTTGTCTTTTTTGTAGAAATTTCATCCTTTTAGTTGAAAATTTATTTCTTTCGTTGAAAATTCGTTTTTTTATTGACAATTATTTTTTAACTAAAAATTTAAGTAAAGTTTTTATCGCTTTTTTTAAAAACAGTGAACTTTTTCGGTAGAAAAATTCATTTGTTTGGTTCAAAATGTAACTATTTCGTTAAGAATTTATTTTATTTGCTTAAAAACTTATTTCTCTAACTGAAAATTGTACTATTCTATTTTTTATTGCAGATTCATCTTTTTTTGTTAATACTTCATCTATTTTGTTGAAAACTTGTCTTTTTTTGGTAGAAAATTAAACTTTTTGGTTGAAAATTCAACTATTAGTTTAAAAACTCTTTTAAAAATTAAAATATTTGGATGAAAATGTATGTATTTTGTTAAAAAATATTCTTTTTTGGTAGAAAATTAATCTTTATGGTTGAGATTTAATTTCTTTAGTTAAAGATTATTTCTTTTATTACAAATTTTTTTTTAACTAAGAATTTAATTATTCCATTTTTGATCGAAACTTATTAATGATAATCATTTAATATTTTTAGTTGAAAATTCATCTGTTTGGTTGAAAATTTAATTATTTAATTAAAAATTTATTTTATTCGCTTAACAACTTATTTCTCTAACTAAAAATTAAACTATTCTATGTTTTGTTGACAATTTATCTTTTTTAGTTGAAAATTTGTATTTTTTTTTGGTAGAAAATTCATTTCTTTCGTTGAAAATTAATTTTTTTTACAATTATTTTTTAAACTAAAAATTTAACTAAAGCTTTTGTCGATTTTTTAAAGGCATTTAATCTGCTTGGTAGAAAAATGCATTTGTTTGGTTAAAAATGTAACTATTTCGTTAAGAATTTATTTTATTTGCTTAAAAACTTATCTCTCTAACTAAAAATTAAAATATTTTATATTTTATTGCAGATTTATATTTTTTTGTTGAAAATTTGTCTTTTTTTGGTAGAAAATTAAACTTTTTGGTTGAAAATTTAACTATCAGTTTGAAAACTCTATTAAAAATTAAAATATTTGGATGAAAATTCATGTATTTTGTTAAAAAATATTCTTTTTTGTTAGAAAATTAATCTTTTTGGTTGAAAATTTAATTATTTCATTAAAAATTTATTTTATTCGGTTAAAAACTTATTTCTCTAAATCAAAATTAAACTATTCTATTTTTTGTTAGAAATGTATCTTTTTTAGTTGGAAATTCATCTATTTTGTTAAAAATTTGTCTTTTTTTGGTAGAAAATTCATCTTCTGGGTTGAAAATTCAAGTATTTGGTTAAAAAAATATTTAAAATTTAAATTACCATCTTTTCATTTCCTCTGTTTTGAAAATTGAATTCAAACTCGATTCCAGTGGGACCTCGGGTGACAACACTTGTCAGAATATTTTCTTTAGGAATCACATGATCACAGGAAAAAGTAATGATTCTTTCTGGATTAGCGCCAGCGCCAATAAACAATTGTTCCTTGAATTCTGACATAGGTTCCATCGTCCCTCCTGCCAAAATCACTGCCCTTGCTTCATGCACTGTAAATAAATCAATTATTTAACTTCTATATTTCATTTACATTATATATTTTAAACAATTTTATCAAGTAGAGGGTGTCTAGCGAAATTTGGTTTTCACATTCTCGGATTTCCCTCATCGAAATTAACGTTTTTCGACTTATTTGTTCAGGGTGGCCGTTTTAATCGAGTTTTAAATGCCGTTAAACTGCAAAATCCAAATTTGTTTTGAAATATTTTTAAATATTCTCTTAAAATTATTTTTTATTATTAAAAAATCATTTTTTATCTTTCCAGGAATCTTGAAAAAAATGTTGATATGTTGAAACCTTGCAACATTTTATTTCAGAATCTTCAAAAATCTACATTTTCTTTTACATTTTTTGGAATATTATCAAATTTTAAATTAGTTTTGAAAGTTTTTCAAAATTTCTAAATATTTTTTAAAATGATTCAAATTTTTCCTGCAATTTCTAATAATTCCTGAAAAATTTTAAAAAATGCCTTAAAATCTTCCAGATTATTTGCTTAAAATTTTTTAAATCTTTTTCAATATTCTCTGAAAATTAATTTTTCCAAATAATTAATCATTTTAAATTTTTCTAGAAGTAATAATATATTTTTTTTAATCTTTCAAAATGCCTGAAAACCTTCACAATTTCCCCCTAAAATCTTAAAAAATCCACACTATCACTTTCAATGCTCTAAATAGAAGAATGAATCCACTTGTTATATCGTTTTAAGCAATTTTAAGATAGAAAGATTACACATTTTTTTAAGCTGAACACTTTTTTAATTAGAAGTTAAATTATTTTTATTTCAAGTCGTTAGGAATTAATAATTATTCAATTGCTATTTCCACACCTTTTGTTTTTAAATATTTTTAAATATTTTCTCAACATTATTATTTTTTTTCATTAAAAAATCACTTTTAATCTTCCCATGTATCATACAAAAAATCTTGATTATGTTGAAAACTTCCAAAATCCTTAAAGCTCAAAATTTTACTTGAAAATCTTAAAAAAATCTACATTTCGTTTTACATTATTTGAAATCTTTTCAAATTGTTTATTATTTTTGAAATTTTTTCAGAACTTCTCAATATTTTTATAAATGATTCAAATTTTTGCCAAAACTTTTAATAAATCCTATAAAATTAAAAAAATTTCCTTAAAATCTTGAAGATTCTTTTTTTACAATTTCGGAAATCTTTTATAATCTTTTTTAATATTCTCTTAAAATTAATTCTTCCAAATAAAAAATCATTCTCAATTTTCCTAGAATTGTTAATAAGATTTTTTTAATATTTTAAATTCTAAATTTTCTGTTCGAAAACTTCAAAAATCTACATTTTGTTTTAATTTTTTTGAAATCTTTTCAAGTTTTCCATTATTTTTACTCTTCTCAAAGCTTTTTTCTGAATTATTAGTTGTTCAAATGTTATTTATTCATCTGCATTTTTTTGAAATATTTTTTAATATTCTGTTAGAATTAATTTTCAAAAATTAAAAATTATTAAAAATTTTCCCAGGAATCTAACAAAATTTTGTTTATCTTAAAACCTTTCAAGATCCTTAAAAACCTTCAAAGTTTTATTTCAAAATCTTCAAAAATCTATATTTAGTTTAAAACTTTTTCAAACCTTTTCAAGTCTTAAATTAAGTTTTAATCTTTGAAAAACTTATAAATATCTCTTAAACTTACTTGATATTTTTCTAAATGAATAATATTTCTAATTCAACTGTTATTCATAATATATTAAATTTTTATATATTATATCAAGATTTAACAATTTCACTTACAATAACAATTAAAAATAGAACAATTAAAATGGTAAAGTTCAAAGTTTAGCTCACTGAAATTTTAGCGATTTAAGGCTTTCTGTTTCAAAAAATTCAGTTTCAAATTTTTTAGTTTTAAATTTTTGATTTATAAGGGCTCACTTTAAATAAGCAGTAAAACATTGCTCGATATTAAAAAATTCATATTTTCGTTAATTAAAAATTTTCAAATTGAATGTATTAAAAATAAAACATTTTAGACTGAAAAAACATTTGAATAGGATGTGAAATTAAATAAAAGCTTTCAATTATGAATCCATTAATCTGAAATTATTTTTAAATTGAAAATAATTTATAAAGTTTCAATCAGACGTTTGTTTATATTTCTTTAATTACTAAGGCTTTCCAATTGAAACAAAAAAATTTCCCTCTTCCAATTCAGAAAAAAATGTAAATCGAAATTCCCTCCCTTCCAACTCAATAAAAATGTTGCAACAAAAAATTACCCTCCTCAAATTCAGAAAACAATTGAAAATAAACAAATTCTTCCCTTCAACTGAATAAAAATTTGGAAGGAAAGAATAAAACCTTTCAATTCAGAAAAAATAATTACCCAAAATTTCATACCTTCCAACTCAATAAAAAAAAATTCATTTTTCCAATTCATAAAAAATTGAAAACGAAAATTTTCTCCCTTCCAACCCAATACAAATACATATTCAAAATTGAAAATGATCCTTCTTCCAATTCACAAAATATTGAAAACCAAAATTTTTAACTAGATACAAATCTTCAAATTATAAAATTTGCCTCTGCCAATTTAAAATTAAAAACTTAAATTTCCTCATTTAGTCTCAATAAAAATGTTAAAAATACAAAGTTTTACCCGCCTCCAACTCAATAGAAATATTCAAAACAAAAGAAGTGCCTCTTCCAGTTTAGAAAAACTTGAAAACCAAAATGCCCTCCCTTCCAACTATATGAAAATCTTAGGAACAAACAAATTTCTGTGTTCCATTTAAAAAAAAAAATGAGAAACCGAAATTTCCTCCCTTTCAAATTAATAAAAAGGTTGCAAATAAAAAATTACCTTCCTCCATTTCAGAAAAAAATTGAAAATAGAACAATTTCTTCCCTTGAATTCAATACAAATCCTAAAAACGAAAAAAAATTCCCTTTTCCAATTCATAAAAAATTAAAAACCAAAATTTCGATCCTTCCAAATCAATAAAAAGTTGCAAATAAAAAATTACCTTCCACCAATTCAGAAAAAAAATTGAAGATAAAAAATTATTCCCTTCAACTCAATAAAAATTTTAAAAAGAAAAAAATGTTCCCATTTTAACTCAATAAAAGTAAAAAACGGCCTCTTTCAATTCATAGAAAATTTTAAAGAATAATTTCCTACCTTCCAACTCAATAAAAATGTTAAAAATTATAAATGATCCTTCTTCTAATTCATAAAATATTGAAACCAAAATTTCCAACTCGATAAAATTCTTAAAAATATAAAATGTCCCTCTGCCAATTTAAAAAAAAATTGAAAACTTAAATTTCCTCGTTTTAAACTAAAAAAAAAGTCAAAAACACAAAATTTGCCCGCTTCCAACTCAATAATAATGTAAAAAATAAGAAAGTATATTTATAAATTGCTCTTTTTTTTTAATTAAATGAGTTTAAAATGGAATATTTGAGACCGAAACAATATTTGAATAAGATTTGAAATTGAATAAAAGCCTTTAATTATAAATCTATTTATTTTAAATTATTTTTAAATTGTAAATACTTTGTAAAACTTCAATCACACGTTTAAATTTGTGTAACTACTAAGGCTTGCGAATTGAAACAGTTCAATTTTTAACGTTAAAACCGGTAAATTGTTTAATTTTTAACAGATTCAGAATTGTTTCATAAAATCAATTATTGTTCAATTTTTAAAATTCGAACTACAATTTAGTTTTAAAAATCATTAATTAATTTATATTTACAGTTGATCAACTTAAAATGTTTTTTATTCCAACATTTTCAAATTCAAACGGCTTTCATTTTTAACTGTTCAACTCTTCAAAACTGCATTTTAAAATTCTTTAAATTGAAAATGTATGCTTGAAAACGAAGACCTAAAATGGCAAATTTTCAAAGTAAAAGATTTTAGAATGATGCATTGTAAACTGAAAGTTAATAACTGAACTTAACATTCAAAAAAAGTTAAAATCCAACTTATTTTATATTGTATTAGATCACGTGATATGAAATTTGTGATACTTCAAGTGATAGGATAAATTTTTCTTCTAAAAAATTGTCAAATTCCCGGTCAAAAAATAAATTTACTCTAATTAATCTCTCGGGGTTTTCGGTCTGAAAAAATTCCCCGATTTTCCGGGTCGCTAGATACCCCAGCGATTCTTGGGAACGAAATTCAAGGTCTTTTCTAGGTTTTCCAGGTCAAGAAGTCAAGTTTTTCCAGGTCTCCCTTTTTTATATCAAATAATGAAATAACCGTTTGTTATAGATGTAAAAAATGAGCCATTTCATTGTTTATTGGCCAACAATTTTTAAAGAAAGCAGAAAGAAACAAATTCCTGATTTTTTGCGAACAAAAGTTGTCTTTGAACTCTTTGTGAATTCATTGAAATCTCTTGAAGTACTTAACATCTTTGTGAAATCTTGAAATTTCTGTGAAATCTTTCGGAATATTTTTAATTTTTGTAAAATATTTGAAATCTGAAATCTTTATGAAATTTTTTTAAATCTTTGAAATATTTGTGAAAGCTTTCTTTAATCTTTGTTTGTGAAATCTTTTGTGTTCGTTTGAAGTCATTGAAATCTTTTGAAATCTTCTCAAATTTGTTGAGATCTTTTGAAATAGTTCAACATCTTTGAAATATTCGTGAAATCTTTCCTATTCCTTTGAAATCACATAAATATTTGAAATCGTTTAAAATCTTTGAAATGTTTTGAAATCTGGTGTACTGTACCCTTTTTGAAATCTTTGGAATTCTTGTATTCTTTTGAAATTTTTATGAAATTTGTATGTAATTTTTATGAAATCGTTGATATATGTATTTGCGAAATCTTTCTGAAATCTTTTCTATTGATTTGAAATTATTAAAATATTTTTAATATGTGTACAATCTTTTGAAATCTTAGAAATCTGGTTGATAATACCCTTTTTAAAATCTTTGAAATCCTTGCAATTTTTATGAAATGTTCGAAATCTTTGGGAAATTTTTGTGAAATATTTGAAATATTTGTGAAATTTTTCTTAAATCTTTGTTTGTGAAATCTTTTTTAATCGTTGAAATCATTGAATTATTTGAAATATTTTCAAATCTTCTATAATGTTTTGAAACCTTTTGAAATCGTTTCAAATTTACGAAATGTTTTTAAATGTTTGAATTCTGGTGTACTGCACCCTTTTTCAAATTCTTGAAATCCATTAAATCTTTTGAAAGTTTTAAAAGCTTTGTGAAATTGTTGTGAAATATTTGAAATCTGGTGTACACGTTTTTTGTAAATCTTTGAAATCCGTGAAATCTTTGTAAAATGTTGAAAATCCTTTGAAATATTTTAAAATCTTTGAAATAGTTTGAAACCTTTTAAAATCTTTAGTAATGTTTTGTAATCTGGTGTACACTCAAAACCCGAGTGGTGAAACCCTTGAAAAATCCGTTATATGGCCATGGCTCATCCTAATTCTAAAACTGAATTACCATCGAAAATTTCAACTAATAATTTTTATAATTTGTAAGTTGAATACCACACAAAAAATGTATACTTTAACATTCTATATTAGCGAAGACGAAATTAAAAGCTTATAGAATTATTCACAATATTGAAGTCCGTTCATTGCAATCTATAAAATAATTGGTAAAGTCTACAAAAAATGCCTAGAAATATATTTATTCTGTAATAAGTAAAAGAAAAATTATATCTTGATAAATAAAAAATGGTAAAGTTTTTCAGTCGCAAGATTTCTTCTAAACGAGATATTTCTTTCATAATAGACTAAAAGATTTAAATTACTTTTCGCATTTCAATAAACTAACTCATTAAAAAAAGAAAAAAAATTAATTCGAGGTTAAAAAAAATTCAAGGAAAATTCCAGGTTTTCAAGGTCGCCGGAGACCCTGGACCCTGAAAATAAGACGTACCAATATCGTGAAAATGAGCAGCAGGATTAAGCAAAAGGAACTTCAAAGTTCCCTGCCCAATTGTCGTTCCAGGAATAACAAAAATCCTCCCATCAGCGCTTTTGGAAAGCAGGCATTCAAGAAAACCATAAACAAAAATCAATGGACTATTGCTCTGCTCTTCGTTGTTTTTTTCGTTCACTTTACTATCAATGTCTTCAACATTTTTATCCTGTAAACTGTTCAGAAAAGCCTTCACCCCAGTCGGTTTTTTAGAAACATTTATCGTCACTCCATTCTCGTACTTTTCCACGTAGCCTCTCAATTTATGAACGAGTTTTGAATCCTTCATGAAGTTCAGCAAGTGAAAAATATTAACTGTATCGAGTTCTGCCATAGCCTCGAAATCCCTGACTTTGTAAAGCTTAGGGGTCGTCTCTTTACTTGTATTATCATCAGGCTGAGATTTTATTGTTCCACCGAGAGTCTTCAATAGTTTCTTCAGGCAGAAACTTAGCTGATTTAGGTACATAACATTCTTCGCGGAGAAAAGAGTCTGAAATCTGCAAAGGGAATTGATTAGAAATATTGAATATTTTGGGTCTTAGGGGCTGTCCATAAACTACTATCAAAACAGGCTCTTTTTCACGACAATAGGAGAATCATAGGGGAATAAATTCTTTTAAATAAAATGAATTTAGATAACACATTGAATTCAGTATGAAACGCTTTAAATTCCTAAGTGATTTCAAGTCGAAATATATTGCATTTTCAACAAACTAGTTGAATTTTGAAACAAAAAATAGTTTCTACTAAGAGAGATGCATTTTCAATTCAAAAAGACGATTTTTTAACATTAAGGACGAATTTTCAACAGTAAAAAAATTAATTTTCAAGCAAACAGCTGCATTAACACCAAACAGTTGAACTTTCGAGCAGAAGAGACGAATTTTCAACAAAAAAGTTGAACTTTTAACCAAATAGTTCAATCTTCAAGCCAAAAAGATGAGTTTCAATTCAAAAGGACGAAGTTTTAACAAAACGGTTGAATTTTTAACCCAAAAAGAAAAATTTGTTAGCAGGCAGTTGAATTTTTAAGCCAAAAAGAGACATTTTTTAGATGATAGTTGAATTTTCAACCCGCAAAGTTAAATTTTCAACTAAAAAGTTCATTTTCAACCAAGAAAGAGAACTTTTCTACCAAAAGAGATGCAGTTTCAATTCAAAAAGACGAATTTTTAACCTTAAGGACGAATTTTCAACAATAAAAAAATTACTTTTTAAGCAAACAGCTACATTTACACCAAACAGTTGAACTTTCGAGCAGAAGAGATGAATTTTCAACAACAAAGTTGAACTTTTAACCAAATAGTTCAATCTTCAAGCCAAAAAGACCAATTCTTTCGAAAACAGTTAAATTTTCAACAAAACAGTTTATTTTCAAACAAAAAAGATGAGTTTCAATCCAAAAGGACGAAATTTTAACAAAACAGTTGAATTTTTCACCCAAAAAGAAAATTGTTTTAGAAGGCAGTTGAATTTTAAGGCCAAAAAGACAACTTTTTTAGAAGATAGTTAAATTTTCAACTAAAAAGTTCATTTTCAACCAAAAAAGAGAACTTTTCTACGAAAAAGATGAATTTTCAACCCAAAAAGACGAATTTTTAACCTTAAGGACGAATTTTCAACAATAAAAAAATTAATTTTTAAGCAAACAACTGCATTAACACCAAACAGTTGAACTTTCGAGCAGAAGAGACGAATTTTCAACAAAAAAGTTGAACTTTTAACCAAAGAGTTCAATCTTAAAGTGAAAAAGACAAACTTTTTCGAAGACCGTAGCATTTTCAACAAACAAGTTCTTTTACAAACATAAAAGATGAATTTTCAATCCAAAAGGACGAAATTTCAACAAAACAGTTGAATTTTCGACAAAAAAAGATGACTTTATGCAAATCGTCAACCAAATAGGTGAATTTTTATTCAAGAAAGAAAAATTTGTTACCAAATAGTTGAATTTTCAACCAAAAAGATGAATTTTCAACAAAAAAAGATTAATTTTCAACAAAAAAGATTAATTTTCTAAGCAAAAAGACGAATTTTCAACAAAATACTTCGATTTTCTACCAAATAGTTGATATTTCAACTTATAAAGGATAAATTTTCAACCAAAAATGAAATAGTTAAATTTTCAGATAAAAAAATTCATTTTTACCCAAAAAAATGAATTTTATAACGAAAAAGGTAAATTTTCAACCAAAGAGGTGACTTTCAAAAAAAAGTGCATTTTTAACAAAGTAGTTCAACTTTAAACCAGGTAGTTACATTTTTAACAAAAAAAAAATGAATTTCTAACGAAATTTTTGATTTTAGAAGCCAAAAAGCCGTTGCATTTGCAACCCGCAAAATATTATTTTTCCACAAAAAAGTTAATTTTCTACCAAACAGTTTAATTTTCATAAAAATAGTTTAATTTTTAACTAAATAGTTAAATTTTTAACCAAAATTATGAATTTTCAAAAAGAAGTTCATTTGTTACCAATTTGAACAATTTGGAAGAAAAAAAGATTAAATATCTACAAAACAGTAGAATTTTTAACCCGCAAATATGTTTTTTCAACAAAAGAGTTAATTTTCTACCAAATAGTCAAATTTTCATAAAAATAGTCTAGTTTTTAACGAAATTGCTGAATTCGCAACTAAAATGATGAATCTTCAGCAAACAAAAAATTAATTTTTTTAAAATAGTTCAACTTTAATCCGAGTAATTGATTTTTCAACCAAAAAATATTTTAATTTGAAATAAAAAAACATTTGAAATCCACCAAAAAGATAAATTAAAAAAACAATCGAATTCTCGACTAAAACAGATTAATTTACAACTAAAATGATGAATCTTCAACTGGAATAGGTTAATTTTAAACCAAGAAGATGAGTTTTTAACGAAAGAGATTAACCTTCAACCTAGTAGTCTTATTCTTAACCAAAAATATGAATTTTCAACGAAAATTTTGAATATTTAACTTAAATACTTGAATTTTCAAACAAAGAGATGAATTTTTGAATAAGAAGATTAATTTTCTACCAAAGAAGACGGTTTTTCAACAAAATACATGAATTTTCAACGAAATAGTTTAAATTTAAACTAAAAACGACTAAAAGAGGTCAATTTAAACAAAAAATTGAATAGTTAATGTTTCAGTTAAAAAAATAAATTTTCAACCAAAACGGATGAATTTAAACTAAAACGACGAATCTTCAACGGAAATAGTTAAATTGTACTCAAAAACGATGCATTTTCAACCATGAAGATTAAATTCTACCAAAAAACACAACTTTTCAACAACGTACATGTATTTTCAACTGAAAGAGACAAATTTCCAACCAAATATTTGAATTTTTAACAAAAAAAGATCAATTTTCAACCAAAATTGGAATAGTTAAATTTTCAGTTAAAAAAATTAATTTTCAACCAAACTAATGAATTTTCAACTAAAATGATGAATCTTCAACTGGAATAGTTGCATTTTAGACCAAAAAGATGAATTTTCAACCTTGAAGATTAATTTCTAACAAAAAGACGAATTTTCAACAAAATACATGAATTTTCGACAAAACAGTTGAATTTTGACCTAAACAGGGTCAATTTTTAACAAAAATTGGAATAGTTAAATTTTCAGTTAAAGAAACTAATTTTCAACCAAACTGATGCATTTTCAACTAAAACGATGAATTTTCAGCTGGAATAGTTGAATTTTCAGCCAAAGAGATGAACTTTAAATTAAAATAATAAATCTTGAACAAAACAAAATTAATGTTCAAGAAAAGAGTTTAACATTCAACCAAGTAATTGAATTTTAAACCATAAAGCTGAATATCCAACTAAAATGATGAATCTTTAACTGGAATAGTTGAATTTTTAACCAAAAAGATTAATTTTCAACCAAGAAGATTAATTTCTACCAAAAAGACGAATTTTCAACTAAAAAAGATCATTTTTCAATCAAAAATTGAATAGTTAAATTATTAGTTAAAAAAATTATTGTTCAACCATTTTTTCGACCAAAGAGATGAATTTTCAATTGAAATTATGAATCTTCAACAAACAAAAAAAATATTTAACAAAAGAGTTTAACTTTCAACCAAGTAATGAAATTTTCATTCCAAAAAATATGAAATCTGAACGAAAAATGTGGTAGTTGATATTTCAACCAAAAACGATTTTAATTTTTAATCGAAACCAGTTGAATTCAACCAAAAAAGTCGACTTTTCAACATGAGTTTAATTTTCAACTAAGAAAGACTTTCCAGTCGAGAGAGAAAAAATTGCAACCAAACTTTTGAGTTCTCAAGCAAAAAGATGAATTTTCAAACAAGAAGATTAATTTTCAACTAAAAAGAACGAATGTTCAACCAAATATATGAATTTTCAATCGGATATTTTAAAATTCAAATAAAAACGATCAATTTTCAATCAAAAATAGAATAGTTCAATTTTCAGTTTAAAAAATTAATTTCAAACCAAAAAAAAAAGAGGAATTTTTAACAAAATGTTTAAATGCAATGATATAAAGCTATTTTTACGAATAAAGAATCACTGTTATTCAATTTTATATTGGAATCTAAACTCTCGAAAAAATGCCATGACCAGGGCTCGGAACTGCTCAAGCTTCAAAAATAGTAAAATAGTAATCATACTTCTCTCAATAAAGTAAGCGAAAAGTAACAATAATGTGGCGAAAAAGTAACCAAAAAGAAATATTTCTGACCAAAAAAGATGAATTCTTAACGAAAAATGTATTAGTTGATATAATAACAAAACAAGATTTTAATTTAATATAAAAAACAGTAGAATTCATTCAAAAAAGTCGATTTTTCAACAAAATAGGTTATTTTTCAACCAAATTGTGGAGTTTTTACGCCAAAAAGACCAATTTTTACAAAACAATTGAATTTTCAACTAGTAAATATGGATTTTTGACAAAAAAGTTATCTGTCAACCAAATAGTTGAATTTTCTACGAAAACAGGGGAATTTTCAACCGAAAAAGATGAATTTTCAACAAAATAAGTACATTTCTAACCAAAAAGATGAATTTTCAAATAAAATTATGTATTTTTAAACAAAAGGGTGATCAATCAAGAAGATTAATTTTCGACTAAAAAAGACGAATTTTCAACAAAAAAATAAAGTTTTAACAAAAATTGTTCAATTTTTGACCGAATTTCGACCAAGGAAGATAAATTCTCATCGAAAAATATAATACATAGTTCGATATTTCAGCAAAAAAGATTTAAACTTTGAATTAAAAACTAGCAATTTTAGCTACATTCTAATTTTTATGAGGATTCATAATAATTCAATTGGTAGCCCTTTTTATACATTTTACATACGAACTAATTATTATTTTATAATTATTCCCTAGTTTTCCCGGCTCTAAAGTGCCAAATTTACTGAAAAAATTTGAATTTTTACATTTTTCACAAGTATTTAAATAATACGATTAAAGAATTTATTTATTTCATTATTTCGGGCAAAAAATGTTACCAAAAGTAACCTTTTCATAAAATAAGTAACTTTTTAGTAACCGCGGATCAAAAAAGTAACTAAGTTACTAAAAAGTAACCCCTTCCGAGCCCTGCATGACTCAAAAAAAAATGCCCTGACATTTCCAAGTTGTCCAGGTTTTCCTGGTAGGGTAGACATTCGGGTGGTTCTTATTTATACTTGGTGGATTTTTTTTTGAAATTCTCTGCTCTCACCCCCCCCCCCCCCGTTTTGTTCGAATGCCTAAAAAAAATCTCCAAATTTGAGCAAAATCGGTTAATATTTAGGGGTGCCGCAAAAACGATGAAGTTTCCCATTGATTTAACATGGGAAAAAGTCAGCTTTTTATAAATCTAATATTTAAACGCGATAATATGTTACAACTAATTCCGTGTTTCAGTATATTGTTCAGAATTCGTCAGAGAATAAGAATCAATCATAAATTTTGAGGTTGAATAATTTTAAGCCACTCTTATGGGTCCCCAAAGAGAACCCCATAAGTGACAAATTTGAATTTTACGTAATATTACGGTTTATTGACGCTTTTTAAAAGTTAAAAAAAAATAAATAATCATTAATCGGTAATTAAGGAAGACCCAGTCATTTGTTAACTAATATTCAATTGTTTAAACAATTTTAATTTGTTTAAATATTTGTTTTTTTCAGTTAACTCGCGAAATGAACGTATTTTCTAGACTTTATGAGTTATTTAATCAATAATAACAACAAAATAATTTGTTTACATAATTTTAAAATTATTTAAATAATGCATACTTTTTTAAGCATATATTTTACCTAAAAAAACGGAGAAACATTTTATCCACGAGTATTCATAATAAACAAATTAGTACTTAAAAATATTAAAATTTGTCGAATATTTAGTGATATAAAATGTTCCTCCTGCTTTTTTTAGGTAAAATATATGCGTGAATAAATACGTATTATTTGAATGATTGTAAAATTATTTAAACAAATTATTTTATTGTTATTATTGATTAAATAACTCATAAAGTCTAGAAAATACGTTCATTTCGCAAGTTAACTGGAAAAAAATTTTTTAACAAATTAAAATTGTTTAAACAATTGAATATTAGTTAACAAATGACTGGGTATTCTTAAATTACCGATTAATGAATTTTTTTTTAACTTTTAAAAAACGTCAATAAACCGCAATATTATTAGAGTGGCTTAAAATTATTCAACCTCAAAATTTATGATGGATTCTTATTCTCTGACAAATTCTGAACAATGTACTGAAACACGGAATTAGTTGTAACATATTATCGCGTTTAAATATTAGATTTACAAAAAGCTGACTTTTTCCCATGTTAAATCAATGGGAAACTTCATGGTCTTTGCGCCACCCCTAAATATTAACCGATTTTGCTCAAATTTTGAGATTTTTTTTTTAGGCATACGAACCAAAACTGGGGGGTGAGAGCAGAGAAATTCGAAAAGTGAAAAATAAGGGCCACCCTAGTAGACATCCTGTAACTTTACTTCCACTGCCCCCCCCCCCCCCCACCACCAATTAAAAATTGATAAAGTATTTTATGGACGGCCCCTTACTTACTGATATTTTTAATTACATTTTTCCGGATATTAACCTTTTTTGATACTGAGAAAGTTGATTATAGCAATGCAAAACGTTTCTTCCAGTGATAGTAATACTGTGCATTCTTTCAATCGCTTCCAAAAGATTGTGCGCTTCGTCAATTATCAATATATTATTTTTCAAATTAATTCCAGAACTCTCTCGGGTACTTTTGTGCAAAACAGAATTGTAAGGAACCAAAATGACTTGTCCATCATCTACAGATTTCCTCGAAGCATAATACGAACAAGTGTGTAATTCTTGACCCTTCTGAGCAATTTCTTCGACGTCTTGAATACTTGTCAAAATTTCGGCTAAAAGAAGTTCCTGGTCCCCGGGTTTGAATGGACATCCACTTGTAGTTTTCTGTTTTTTGAGAGCCTTTTCTTTTTTAACCGTGGTTTTCTTCCGCTGGAGTTGCAAGCATTGATCGTTAATCATGTTCACGTTTTTAAGCCTCTTTACTGATTGGTTCACACAGTAGTTTTGCCTGTTCAAAAGAGAAAGTAATTTTTAATTTATGAAATGTTAAATTAAAAGAATAAATTTCAAATCTCAAGGTGGTAGCAGGGTGTCTACTCAAATCCTGGAGAAAAATTGAAAATATGTTTAATTGGGAAAGCTTTGACAAATTATATTACAAGATATTCTTAAATATATTAGCACCATCTATTAATTAAATAATTAAATAATACTGAAAATATAAATAATAATTTCTTGAATTTGTCTCTAAAGTCCATGAATTTGAAAAATAATTTTAAAAAAATTATTTATCATCTTATACTTAAAATTCAGTGAATATTTATGGGTGAAATTAATTCGGGTATTATATTAAATTGAATTTAAACCGTTTCAAAATCGTAACTTTTCAAGTAAAACTATTACATTTTCAACAAGATAGATGAATTTTTAACAAAAAAGATTAATTTTCTACCAAAAAAGACGACTTGTCAACAAAATACATGCATTCTCACACGTACAGTTAAATTTTCAACTAAAAAATTTTTTTCCCCACTTTAAAAAAACAAATTTTCAACCAAAGTGATGAATTTCAAACTAAAGTTATGAATATTTAACTGAAATACTTGTATTTTCAACCAAGAAGATGAATTCTTAAAGAAGAAAATTAATTTTTTACCAAAAAAGACGATTTTTCAACAAAAAACATGAATTTTTAACAAAATAGTTGAACTTTCAACAAAAAAGACGAAGTATCCACAAATAATTTAATTTTCAACTAAAAAATGTGAATTTTCAACAAAAAATGGAAAAGTTAAATTTTCATTTAAAGAAATTATTTTTCAACCAAACTGACGAATTTTCAACTAAAATGAGGAATCTTCAACTGGAATAGTTGAATTTTAAGCAAAAAAGATGCATTTTTGACAAAAGAGTTTAACTTTGAACCAAAAATGGAATAGCTAAATTTTCATGTCAACAAATTATTTTTCACCAAACTGGCGAATTTTTAACTAAAATGATGAATCTTCAACTGGAGTTTATCAAAAAACAAAAAAGTTCAACAAAAAAGATTAACTTTCAACCAAAAAGTTGAACTTTCAACTAAAATGATGAATATTTAACTGGAATAGTTAATTTTTCAAATAAGAAGATTAATTTCTACCAATAAAGACGAATTTTCAACTAAAAAAACAATTTTCAAACAAGAAACATACATTTTCAACAAAATATTGGAATTTTCAACTAAAAAAGACCAATTTTCAATTAAATATTTGAATTTTTTACTAAAAGAGATACATTTTCGAATAAAAATGGAACAGTTAAATTTTCAGTTAAAAACATTAATTTTCAACCAAACTGATAATTTTTCAACTAAAATAATGCAACTTCAACTGGAATAGTTGAATTTTAAACCAAAAAGATGACTTTTTGACAAAAGAGTCTAACTTTCAACCATGTAGTTTTATTTTCAATCAAAGTGATCAGTTTTCAACTGAAATGAGGAATATTTAACTGGAATACACGAATTTTCAACAAAAAAGTTGAATTTTCTACTAAAATTATGAATCAACTGGAATAGTTGAATTTTAAACCAAAAATATGAATTTTTAACAAAAGAGTCTAACTTTTTAACCAAGTAGTTTTATTTTCAACCAAAGAGATGAATTTTCAACCAAAAAGTTAAATTTTCAACTAAAATGATGAATAATTAACTGGAATACTTGAATTTTTAACCAAGGAGATGAATTTTCAAACAAGAGGATTAATTTTTAAACAAGAAGATTAATTTTTTACCAAAAAATACCATTTTTCAACAAAAAGTTGAATTTTCCACTGAAATAATGAATATTTAACTGAAATACTTGAATTTTAAACCAGGAAGA
>CAKNYM010051681.1:87151-132665 GCA_932195095.1 Andricus curvator
AATATTTAATTAACATGATGAATCTTCAACCAAAAAAAAATCATTTTTAACAAAAGAATTAAACTTTCAACCAAGTAATTGAATTTGGAACCAAAAAGATGAATTTTCTGCCAAAAAGACGAATTTTCAACAAAATACATAAATTTTCAACTAAAAAAAAGATAATTTTCGTCCAAATAATTGAATTTTCAACTAAAAAATATAAACTTGCAACCAAAAATTGCATAGTTAAATTTTCAAATAAAAAAATTAATTTTTAACCAAAGATATGAATTTCTAAATATAATTATGGAACATTCGACTAGAATAGTTAAATTTTTTTGTTAAAAAAATTAATTTTCAACAGCAACAAAAAAAAAAGAATTTTCAACATAAAGGTTAAATTTTCATTTAGAAAAATTTATTTATAAAATTTTTTTTTAACAAAATAGGTAAATAATCAACCAAACAGGTAAATATTTAATTAAAATGCTGAATCTGTAACCAAAAAAATTAATTTTCAACAAAAGAGTTAAACTTTCAACCAAGTAATTGAATTTTTAACCAAAAAGATGAATTTTCAACTAAAAGATGAATTTTCTTTCAAAAAGATGAATTTTCAGCTAAAAAAGATAAACTTGCAACCAAAAATTGCATAGTTAAATTTTCAATAAAAAAAATTAATTTCCAACCAAAGAGATAAATTTTCCGCAAAAAAGAATTTTCAAACAAAAATTTCAACATAATAGTTGAATTCTCAGATAACAAATTATTTTCAACCGGGAAAAAAAACAAATTCAACAAAATGGGTAAATTTACAACAAAAGAAATTAATTTTCAATAAAACTTATGAATCTTCATCCGAAAAAATTAATTTTCCACAAAAGAGTTTAACTTTCAACCAAGTAATTGAATTTTCAACCAAAAAGATGATTTTTCAACCAAACTAATGAATCTTCAACTGAAAAAGATAAACTTGCAAATAAAAATTGAATACTTTGTTAAATTTGCAGTTAAAAAAATTAATTTTCAACCAAATAGATTAATATTCAAATAAAAAGATGGAATATTCAACTAGATTATTTAAATTTTCCATTATAAAAATTATTTTCAATCGAAAATGGAATAGATAAATTTTCAGTTAAAAAAAAAGTTAATTTTCAGCCAAAAATAAATTTCAACAAAGTAGTTAAATTTTCAACCAAAAAGATGAATTTTCAACAAAATACATGAATTTCGAAAAATGAATTTTCTACAAAAAAGAGTTGAATTTTCAACCCAAAAATATAAATTTTTAACAACAAGACGAATTTTCTACCTAACAGTTGAAGTTTCAAATCAAAAAGATGAAATTTCAGCGATAAAGTTAATTTTTAACCAAAAATTAAATTTCAAGTTTAAAAAAATTAATTTTTACCTCAAAAAGGGAAGTTTTGAAAAAGTAGTTCAAATTTCAACCAAAGAGATGAATTTTCTAACAGAATTATGAATCTTCAACTAAAAAAAAATGAATTTTTAAGAAAGTAGTTCAACTTTCAATGAAGTAATTGAATTTTCTACCTAAAAAGATAGATTTTCAACAAAAATATAATACTTGATATTTCAGCAAAAAATATATTTTTATTTCTATTAAAAAACAATTGAATTTAACAAAAAAAAACGAAGTTTTAACAAAGTGCTTGGATCCTCCTTAACTAGAACAGTTTGATTTTCAACCAATTTCATTTTTAACAAAAAAAAATTGATTTTCTATCGAAAAAGAACGAATTTTCAAAAAATACATACATACTAACAAGACTAATCTTTTATGAAAAAAGACAAATTTTTTATCAAATTGTTGAATTTTCAGTCTAAAAAATATCTCTTTTTATCCAAAAATGGAATAGTTAAATTGTCAATAAATTTTTTTTTAAGTTAGAAGCGCGAATTTTCTACAAAAAGAAACAGTTGAACTTTCAACCCGAAAATATGGATTTTTAACCAAATAATGGAATTTTCTACCAAATAATATAATTTTCAAGCTAAAAATACGAATTTTCTACCAAACAGTTGAATTTTTAACTCAAAAATATTAATTTTCAACTAAAATTATGTATCTCCAATCAAATTTGTAACTAAATAGTTCAATTTTCTACTAAGAAGATTAATTTTTTAATAAAAAAAAAAAGATAAATCTTCTGCCAAAGAGTTAAATTTTTAGTCTGAAAAAGATCTCTTTTTAACCAAAAATAGAATAGTTAAATTTTCAATGATTTTTTTTTTATTTAGAAAAGAGAACTTTCAACCCGAAAATATGAATTTTCAACAAAAAAAATGGAATTTTCTACCAAATATTTGAATTTTCAAGCCAATTAGACGAATTTTCTACCAAACAGTTGAATTTTCAACTCAAAAACATGAATTTTCAACAAAAAAGGTAATCTTATTCAACCAAACAGTTGAATTTTCAACCAAAAAAGATACATTTTTAACAAAAAATGTATCCAATGGCAGCATTTCATTTAAGGCGGCAGTTCGGAATGGTTATATGTATAAAAAAATAGAGGAAATATCTTGAAAAGAGGGGAAATTTCTCGAAAAAAGGGGAAACTTTTTGAAAAATAGGAATAGGGCTGTTAACACAAAACTTATTTAAAATTCCAGAAGATTCGAATTTTTTAAGCCTCTAAATCTCCAAATTATTAAATTAGAAAGGTATACTTTCTCAATTTGTTGTAAACAAAGCGGATAAGTATTATTATTTGAAAAAGAAAGCAAAATTATAACCTATAAAGACATTGTCTTAGCATTCATAATTCTGATGCTGTGAATATTAAATATAACTATTGATACACAAATTTCAACCGACATTAAAAAACAAGTGAAAAAATAAATAAATTATTCATGTACCTTCACTTTTATTGTTATTGTTGTCATATGTTTTTGACGTTTTCGAAGTGAAATTCTCCCGCCAAAACAAAAAAGCCGGTCAACTAAAAATTTAGCCTATTCACCTGCACTTTAATTTTACACATTAACTTGAACTTCTTCTTTTCACTAGTTACAAAATTTACATTTCAATTCTCTATTATTTAAAAAATATTTACAATTATAAAAAAAAACACATGCTGCACGCCGCACGTCAAAATAAATTTTCGCCATATTGGTTTCCTAACCTAAAAACTTCAATCATACATTAATCTGTTGATTTCTTCATTTTTAACATATTTATTATATAATTTAACGATAAAATTATACTCTAATGGAAAAGCTCTATTCCTAAAGCACTCTGAATACCTACAGTATTTCCCGTTTTGGAGACGAATTTAAAAAGTTATTTCAATTTCCCACTCTTTTCAATCTGCCCAGAGCGCCATCTGTGTTGCTAAAAGTAACAGTAGCGTACCTATCAGGAATATCAAATCCAAAAATATTAGTTAATCCTTCTTTTATTATAGAAAAACTAAAGGAGGATAAAATTCTACATATTTGATTAGTTTTGAAAAACTTGGAAGAATACGGAAAGTTTTAAAACGTTTTACCCAAAGCTTTTTGAGCAATTTTGAGAGATTCTAACCTATAAAAAATTCCATCTACGCTCCTGTTTTTTCGCCCTTGATTTTTTTTACACGTTTTCACTATCATTGTCATACGTCGTATAACTCGTGTAGCGTCTGGTCGATGTAGAAACGTCAGTCTTTGATATTTTTACTGTCTCGTTTTTTAAAAATAATCTTCATTCAATAGTGAAAGATTAATCATGTTTCGCGTATCAAATATTCTCGCCTCAGCTACAAAAAATCTGAACAAAGTTTTATTCGACGGATCTACAAGGCAAGTGGTATAATAATTTCAGATTCTGTACTTTGAACATTCCTTAGAAACTTGTTGCTTCGACGACAAACGGTACTTTGCACCAAACTTGTCCTTCAATTGTTGAACATTTTGTAGCCAAATTTATAAAGTCACTTGAACTTAGTTGGCTCTTTAATTGACAATAATGAAATAAGCAGGCATGCTCCAAGTGCAGCAAATATTGATTCATAACTTGGAAATTAAGTTTTGTTCAAACATGTACCGTAATATTTTATTTATTTTGAATTTATTTTTAAATCTGGAGAAAGAGAAAACTATTTTTTATTAAAGAGACAAGTTTTTTTTGTGTTTTTTTATTTTTCAATGTCTGTAAAATCTGAAACAGTGAAACCTACTTTGAAGTGGACTTTGACCTCACTGTATATTTAGATACATATCTTTGATTAGTTATAAGCTTCCCAATCTATTTTCTTTATAAAATAGTTATTTCATCTACTGGTATTCTCTGTCTCGTTTGATATGAATGTAATTCCGTTCATGAATTCAGAATATCAGGGCTCAGTTCATGCGGATTTTTCGACTTTTTTTTTAAATTCGTAAAATGTTTTTCTGCAGTTTTAAACCACGTACGATTTTAATTCAGAAAAGATTTCATTTTAAATCAAAAACAGTTGAAATCAACCAAAAAAGACGAATTTTCAAAGATAATAGTTGAATCCTCAACCAGAACAGAATAATTTTCAACCAAACAGTTCAATTTTTAACCAAAAAAGTGTGCTTTCTACAAAATAGTTGAATTTTCAACCAAATAGTTCAATTTTAAACCAAAAAGATGAATTTTCAACACTGAATATCAATTTTTTTTACAGAAAATATGAATTCTTAAGAAAATACAATTTTTAACAAAAAACATTAATTTTCTACTAGAAAAGACGCATTTTCAACAAAATACATACATTTTTAACCAATTAGTGGAATTTTCGATCAAGAATTAATTTTCTGCCAGAAAATACGTATTTTCAACAAATCTCATAAATTTTTGAACTTAAAAGGATCAATATTTAACCAAAAATGGAATAGTTAAATTTTCATTCTAGAGAAACAGTTTTATTTTGTATAAAGTTGAATTTTCTACCAAATTGTTGAATTTGTAAGCCAAAAAGACGAATTTTCTACAATACAGTTGAATTTTCCACCCAAGAATATTAATTTTCAACGAAAAATGTAATAGTTTTTATTTTAACCAAGAACAGATTTTCATTTTAAATAAAAGACAGTTGGATTTAACAAACAAAAAAACAACGAATTTTTAAAGAAGTACTTGAATCCTCAACTAAAACAGATTAATTTGCAACCAAATTTTTAACCAAAGATATGAGCTTTCTACAAAACAGTTAAATTGGTAACCAAATAGTTAAATTTTCAACCAAAGATGAATTTTCAAGACTGAATATTTTCTACCAAAAAACATGAATTCTCAACAAAATATATAAATTTGTAACCAAAGAGTTGAATTTTCAACAAAGATTAATTTTCTACTAGAAAAGACGAATTTTCAACAAAATACATACATTTTTAACCAAATTGTTAACTTTTCGACCAAAAATTAATTTTCTACCAAGAAATACGTATTTTCAACAAATTTTATAAATTTTCAACTATGTAGTTGAATTTTCAAACTTAAAATTATGAATATTTAACCAAAAATGGAATAGTTACATTTTTATTTAAAAGAATTAATTTTCAATTTAAAAAAAAAACGAATTTTTTATAAAACCAAGAATCTTAATTTTAAACGAAAAATATAATTGTTTTTATTTTAACCAAGAACAGATTTTCGTTTTAAATCAAAAACAGTTGGATTTAACAAAACAAAAAAAAAAGAACGAATTTTCAACAAAATACTTGAATCCTCAACTAAAACAGATTAATTTTCAACCAAACAATTGCATTTTTAACCAAAAAGATGAGCTTTCTACAAAACAGTTGTATTTTAACCAAAAATGGAATAGTAAAATTTTCATTTAAGAAAATTGATTTTCAATGAAAAAAACGAATTGTTTACAAAATATTTTAATTTTGTATAAAATAGTTGAATTTTCAATCCAAGAACAGATTTTCGTTTTAAATCAAAAGCAGTTGGATTTAACAAAAAAACAAAAACAAAAAAGAACGAATTTTCAACAAAATACTTGAATCCTCAACCAAAAGAGATTAATTTTCAACCAAACAATTGCATTTTTAACCAAAAAGATGAGCTTTCTACAAAACAGTTGTATTTTAACCAAAAATGGAATAGTAAAATTTTCATTTAAGAGAATTAATTTTCAATTTAAAAAAACAAATTTTTTACAAAACATTTTAATTTTGTATCAAATAGTTGAATTTTCAATCCCAGAATATTAATTTTCAACGAAAAATGTAATAGTTTTTATTTTAACCAAAAACAGATTTTAATTTTAAATCAAGAACAGTTGGATTTAACAAAAACAAAAACGATTTTTGAACAAAATACTTGAATCCTCAACTAAAACAGGTTAATTTTCAACCAAACAATTGCATTTTTAACAAAAAAGATTAGCTTTCTACAAAACAGTTGTGTTTTCAACCAAATAGTTGAATTTTCAACCAAAAGGATGAATTTTCCACATACAATATTCATTTTCTGGCAAAAAAGAATTTTCAACAAGTTTAATAAATTTTCAACTCAAGAATATGAATTTTCAACAAAATAGTTCAATTTTCAGTATAAAAAATTAATTTTTAACAAAACAAAAAACTAATTTTCAACTAAAATTATGAATCTTTACCCAAAAAAAAAATAAACTTTTAAGAGAGTAGTTCATCTTTTAACCAAGGAGTTGAATTTTTAACCTAAAAAGATGAGTTTTCAACGAAAACTGTAATAGTTGATATTTTAACCAAAAACATATTTTCATTTTAAATCAAAAACATTTCGATTTGATCAACAAAAACGAATTTAAAAAAAAGTTCTTGGATCCTCAACTAAAATAGAATAATTTTCAACCAAACAGTTGAATTTTTAAACAAAAATATGAAATTTCTACCGATCAGTTGAATTTACAATCAAATAGTTAAATTTTTCAAACAAAAAGATGAATTTTCAACACTGAATATCAATTCTCTACCAAAAAAACATGAATTCTCAACAAAATATATAAATTTGTAACCAAGTAGTTGAATTTTCAACAAAATACATACATTTTTAACCAACTAGTTGAACTTTCAACCAAAAAGATTAATTTTCTATCAGAAAAGGTGCATTTTCAACTATAAAGTTGAATTTTTAAACTTAAAAATATCAATATTTAACCAAAAATTTAGTAGTTAAATTTGATTCAAGAGAATAAATTTTCAATGTAAAAAAACGAATTTTTTACAAAGCAGTTTAATTTCGTGCCAAATCGATTATTTTCTAAAAAAAATTGTTGAATTTGGAAGCCAAAAAGACGAATTTTCTACAATACACTTAAATTTCGAACCCAAGAATATGAATTTTCAACAAACTAAAAACGAATTTTCAACTAAAATGATAAATCTTTAACCAAAAAAAAAAGTTTTAAGAGAAGAAAGAATGTAATAGTTGACATTTTAACCAAGAACAGATTTTCATTTTAAATCAAGAACATTTCGATTTTACGAACAAAAACGAATTTTCAAAAAAGTTCTTGAATCCTCAACTAAAACAAGTTAATTTGCAAACAAACCGTTCATTTTGTTGTTGTTGAAGATTAATCATCTTAGTAGAAAATTCAACAATTTGGTTCAAAATTAAACTATTTTTATGAAAATGGAACTATTTGGTAGAAAAACAAGTTTTTTTGTGGAAAGTTATATTTTGCGTGTTGAAAGTGGAACGTCTTTTTGTCTTCCAAATTCAACAATTTTATTGAAAATTCGTCTTTTTGGTAGAACATTAATTTTCTTGGTGCTAAACTCATCTTTTTTGGTTTAAAATTCAAATACTTGGTTTGAAATTGAACTACATTGTTGAAAATTCATTTTTTATGATTCACCTCTTTGGTTGGAAATTTATCTTTTTTTGTTGAAAATTCATTTTTACTTTTGGTTAAAAATTATTTTTCTTTTGTTTTTAAAATTTAACTTTCATTTTTTGGTGGAAATTTATCCTTTAGTTGAAAAATTAACTATTTTGTATAACATTCATGTAATCTATTAAAAATTCATCTTTTTTTTTATAAAATTAAGCTTCATGAAAATTCATCTTTATGGTTGAGGATTCAACTGTTTCTTGGTTGAAAATTAACTTTTTTGCTTCCTCATAGAGAAAGCTTTGTAAAGGTAAAGTGGTAAATGGGAAGTTATGATAATTTATATATTTTGAAAATCGATTTTTTCTAGCAAAACTTTTTTCATTAACATAATTCAAAGTTGATGCAGGAATATAAAATATTCCTTGGTTCGAGACGAATCGATTGACCTATGATATTAACATATTTTATTAAAGAGTAGGGAAGTTATCGTCATTCATATTTTTATATTTAAAATCGATTTTTACAGTGAAATTTTGTTCATCCTCATAATTTAAAGTTGATGCGAGAATAGAAAAGATGTGTTGATTCGAGACGAAACCATTGACCTATAATATTGATACATTTTATTGAAGAGTAAGAAAGCGATGGTAATGCATAATATCTGAAAATACGGTATTTTATAGTAAAACTTTTTTCTTTAGCACAATTCAAAGCTGATGCAAGAATAAAAAAGATTCCTTAATTCGAAGCAAATCGATTGATCTATAATATTAATACAGTTGATTGAAGATTAAGGAAGTTATGCTCATTTATAATATTTGAAACATCTGTTTCAAACAGAAAAACTTTTTTCGTCGACATAATTCAAAGTTGACGCATGAATAGAAAACATTTTTTGATCATAAATTTTCAAATAGAATAATTCTGACAATTTTTGTAAAGAAATCATAATGCTGGGAAAGGAATAAGGTGCGACAGAACTTTTCCTTTCCCTTTTCCAGCTCGAAAAATTATCATTTCAAATACAAAATTTAATTTAACATTGTTACTAATTATTAAATTAATAAATATTAATAATTAAAATATTAAATATTATTAACAAAGTGGAAATACTCGAGATCGAATTCACAGCTAGTTTATTAATACTTTTAAATGTAGCTTTTCGAGTCGAAAATTCGTCCTTATCAATTTAAAATTCATCTTTTATGGTGGAAAAATCATATTTTTTGGTTGAAAATTAACTTTTTTGTTGAAAATTTAACTTTTCCCGTTTATAATTCAACTGTCTTTTAAAAAAATCGTCTTTTTGGCTAGAAAATTCAACTATTTGGTTGACGTTTAATCTTTTTTTTCCCAAATTCGTGACCGTTTAGCTGAGAATTCATCGTTGTATGTTGAAAATTCAAATCTGGCTAAAGTTTCATTTAATTTTTTAAAAATTCATCTCTTTTGCTTAAAAGTTCTCAACTATTTGATTGCAAATGCAACTGCTTGGTTAAAATTTTTTTTTTTAATTCAACTATTTGATTGAAAATTAATCTGTCGGGTTTAAAAGTCAAGTGTTTTCTAAACCATTCAACTGTTCAACTTAACAACTCAACTCTTTTGTGAAAAATTGGTCTTTGGGTTGAAAATTCGCCTCGCTTGGTTGAAATTGCAACTACTTTGTTGAAAATGCAATATATTTCGACTAGAAATCTTAGGAATTTAAAGTGTTTCATATTGAATTCAATATTGTATCTATATTAATTTTATTTAAAAGAATTTTTCGCTTATTTTCGTGAAAAATCACCCTATTTTCCCTGTTTCGAGAAAATTTTGAACTTTTAAGTCTGAATTATTAAAAAATAAGTAATTTCATATTTAAATTATAGAGTCTCAAATTTAAAGCCACATTTGAAAATAAGCCAAGTTGACAAGTTTATCAGTTCAGAAAGAAGTATTTTTAAGCCGAGATTCAGAATCCTAGAAGCTTAATGATTATTGTTAAAAAAATTGTTTAACTTTAAAGTTTATTCTGATTGCGCAAAGAATATTTGAAAACCAATAAGTATTATGTGCTCTATATTCCTAAACAAATAAAGGTATTATTTCCGTCATTATGCGACACTTTTTTTAAGCCTCCTAGTCGGTCCGAGCCTAGAATATTTACGAAGATATAATTATTATATGCAAATTAATTTTATATTCATCACTTTTTATTTTCCAATCTTTCTTTTACTATTTTCTTTGTCTACCTTGTTTTTGTAATTCATAACTTATAAGGTAGGTGGCTTGAATAAATAGAAATCAAATTGATTAAAGTGTTTTTTTTTCTCCAATTTATAGATGCCTCGCAACTCAAGCTGTATCAAAAAATGTGAAGACGGACAAGGAGGAAAAGTCTTCAAAAAAGGAATCTCAATCCTTCACTATGAATATTTTTCGAGGTCAGCTCCAAACCTCCCAAATATTTCCTTATCCAGAGCCATTGACTGAAGAGCAGATCGACACTTTGAAAATGTTCATTGATCCAATTGAAACATTTTTCGAGGTAATTTTGAAACTCAGGGAAAACGTGGAAATCAGGAGAAAGTCAGGGAATTTGTTTGGTTTGGGAAAATCAGGGATTTTGAAAAAAAAAATTGGAAAACTCAGGAAATTTCTGTAAAAAGGACTTTAAGCAATTATGAAGAAAAATCAGGGCTGCCACACAGTCAATTTTAGTCCATTTTTTCAAATCACTTTTTAGTCAGCTTTTTTAAAGTAAAGTCTTTATAGTATCTTTATAAAATGAAAATATCACTTTAGCCACTTTTTTCGATAAATTAAACCATGGAATTCAGGTCTACACCTATTTTTAAAATTTCTTAAATTTTTTTGAAATATTTTAGGGTGCTTTAAAAGATTCCAAGAAATTAGTAATAGATTTGAATAATTTGAAGGGATTTCAAAGGATTTTCAAGATTTTAGAGTATTTTTGAAAATTCCAGGGAATTTTCAAGATTTTTAACAAGTTTCAAGGGATTTCAGAAGATTTCAAAGAATTTGCAATATTTTAAGGTGTTTAAAAATATTCCAATAAATTTTCAATTGATTTCAATAATTTGAAGGGATTCCAAAGGATTTAAAGATTTTGGGTTATTTTTAAAAATTACAAGGAATTTTCAAGAGCTTTAAATACTTTCAGGAAATTTCCAAGGATTTGAATTATTTTAAGAGATTTCAAAAACTTGGCTTGGGGTTTTAAAGAATATACTGAAATCTTGGATGATATTGAAGAATTTTATAGGATATATATTGTATAAGATTTTAAAATATTTTAAAAGATTCCAAGGAATTTTATCAGATTTTTTAGGCTTTCAATGATTTTAAGGGATTTTAAAAGCACTCAAGCTATTTTAATAAATATTGCAGGATTTCATGAAATATCAGCAGATTTAATTTAATTTTACGCGATTTAAAAATATTTTAATGGATTTTAAATCATTTATTCACAAGCATTCAGAGATTTCGTAGGATTACAAAGATTCTCCATTTTTTAAAGGTATTTCCAAAGATTTTAAATAACTTTAAAGATTTTACGATATTTTTAAAAATTCCACATAATTTTCAATTTATTTGAATAATTTCAAGGGATTTCAAATATTTTAAAATATTTTAGGGTATTTTTAAAAACTCCAAGAAATTCTCGAGAGTTTTAAAAAATTGCAAGGGATTTAAAAAATGTTACAGCATTCAACATATCTTAGGGTGTTTTTAATAAATGTCAATAATTGGAAGTGATTACAATGGATTTTAAAGATTTTAGGATATTTCAACATATTACAAGAAACTTTTAAGAGCTTTAAAAAATGTCAAAGGATTTCAAAACATTTAAGAGAATTTGAAGTATTTTGGGGTATTTTAAAAGATTCGAAAAAATTTTTTAACAGATTTCAATAATTTGAAGGGTTGCCAAAGGACTCATAAGATTTTTGGGCATGTATTTTTAAAAATTCCAAATAATTTTCAAGCTCTTTAAAAAGTTTTAAACGATTTTTAATGATTTAAAGAATTTGAAATATTTTAGGGTATTTTAAAAGATTCCAAGGAATTTTTAATATATTACAATAATTTGAAGGTATTCCAAAAGATTTGAAAGATTTTATGTTATTTTTAAACCTTCGAAGGAAGTTTATAGAGCTTTAAAAAGTTTCAAGGGATTTCAAAAAATTGCAAAGCATTTGAAATATTTTAGGTTATTTAAAAATATTTCAAGGAATTTTTAATATATTACAATAATTTAAAGGCATTCCAAAGGATTTTGAAGATTTCACAATATTTTAACAAATTTCAAGAAATTTTCAAGGGCTTTAAAAGTTTTCAAGGGACTTCAAAATATTTCAAGAATTTGAAATAGTTTAGGGTATTATAAAATATTCCAAGGAATTTTTAATAGATTTCAACAATTGTAAGGGTTTCCAAAGGTCTCTAAAGATTATTGGGTATGTATTTTTAAAAATTCCGAATAATTTTCAAGCGCTTTAAAAAGTTTTAAACGATTTCAAATGATTTCAAATAATTTGAAATATTTTAGGGGATTTTAAAAGATGTCAAGAGATTTTCAATTGATTCCAATAATTTGAAGGGATTCCAAAGGATTGAAAGATTTTAGAATATTTTTAAAAATTCCAAGGAATTTTGAAGAGTTTTAAAAAGTTTCAAAGGATTTCAAATGATTTCAAAGAATTTGAAATATTTTAGGGTTTTTAAAAGATACTAAGACATTTTTAATATATTACAATAATTTGAAAGATTTTATGTTGTTTTTAAAACTTCGATGGAATTTCAAAAGAGCCTTCAAAAGTTTCAAGGTATTTCAAAAGATTTCAAAAGATTTGAAATATTGTAGGGTATTTTAAAATATTGCAAGGCATTTTCAAGAGATTTGAATGATTCTAAGGGATTTAAACAAATTTTCATGGGGTTTCAAATAATGAAATATTTACTAGAATTTCGGAAGATATGGAACCATTTTATAGGCTCTATAAGTTTTTAGGATATTTTAAAAGATTCCAAGAAATTTTTGTAAGAGTTTTAAGGATTTTAATGATTTCATTGTATTTTGACAAATTCCAATAAACAATCAAGATCTTTAACAAATTTCAAGGGTTTTCAAAAGATTTGAATCAATCTGAAAATTTTTATGTTATTTTAAAAGATTCCATGGCTATTTTAAGAGCTTTAAAAAGTTTCAAGGGATTTTGAAAGAATTTAAAGCATTTTAAACATTTTTGGGAATTTGAAAAGATTCAAAAGAATTTTTAATTGATTTCAATAGTTTGAATTTATTTCAAAGGGTTCGAAATATTTTAGAGTATTTTAAAAGATTCAAGAGATTAAATTTTTTTAAAGGAATTTCCAATTATATGAAGGGATTTAAACAAATTTTCATTGGGTTTAAAAGAATTTCGGAAGATATAGGACGAATTTATAGGATCTTTAAAGTTTTAAGATATTTTAAAAATATTTTGTGCAATAATTTGAAATTTCCCCTAATTTTTATTAATTTATCCTGAATTCTTTTAATTTCTTTGGAATTCCCTTGGATTCTTCTAAACTCATTTCAAACTTACTGAATTCCATGCATTTTTCATATTTTTCATTGGTTTCAATTCAGTTGCATTTTTTTTATTTCACCTCGAATTTTTATGAATTTCATTGAATTCTTCACATTTACCTTAAGTTAGTGTAAATTCACTCCAGTTTAACTGAAATCAATGGAATTTTTGGATTGTTTTACAAATTTTTTACAAATGTTTGGCTTAGAAATTAGTCACTTTTTCTGTTTAAATAGGTCACTTCATTATTTTTTCAAAGTAAATTTGTGGTAACCCTGAGAATAATAAATTTCAATTTTAAATTGTTTTATTTCATTTATTAAAGATTCTACATGTAAAATGTTTAGAAGATTATACTTTTCAGTTTTAATGGTCAGAGAAAATTCAAAATTATTCAGGGAGAAATCGGGGATTTTTGTAAATGAGATTTTGCGGCCACTCTGAGTATATAATCTACACAATTTTTCAATTTTACAGGAAGTGAACGATCCATTCAAAAACGATGAGAACTCTTCGATCGACGACACGACTATGAAAGCTCTCTGGGAAATAGGAGCTTTCGGTCTTCAAGTGCCACAAGATTTAGGTGGACTTGGTCTTAACAATACTCAATATGGTCGTTGTGTAGAAATTGTTGGCTATCACGATCTCGGAGTTGGAATCACTTTAGGTGCTCATCAAAGTATTGGTTTCAAGGTAATTAGCAAATTTTTAATTTAAGAAATTAAATTTAGAATAAATCAAAATTTTTATTTCTCTTCAACGTCCAACATTCAAATTGAACTACGAAATTCGTGGAAATTAAAAAAAAAAGAATCTAACGATCAATTTTAGGTATTTAATAATGCAGGGATCACAGTGGTTCAGCATTTCAATTGTAGGGGAAATAGGAGAATTTTTCTTCGAAAAAGAGGATTTTTTCTTTTTAAAATACCTAAAATTAACCTAAAATTTTTTACAAATTATGAACCTTTGAAATCTAATGATTTATGTTGAAAATTGTCAGTTTCTGGCAAAAACGTTAACAAAACTGAAAAAAGGAATTTGTTGCGAAACTTTTAACTTTTGAAATCTAATAATTTTTGTATTGAAAATACCCATTTTCGATGTAAATTGTTACCATAAACTACAATTGTTCCAAATGGGTAATTAATGATTATTTTTGTTTGTAAATGCTAATTTCCGGTGAAAAAAAAAACAAAACCTAAAATTTTAAGTTAAGATTCTTGACAAAATATAAAAAGATTTTTGAAGATTTTACATGTGTCGAAAAAGAATCTAGAAAATGTTAAAGAAATTTTTTTTATTTTACAGGATTTTACAAAATATTAGGAAAAATTCGAGTCCATTTAAAAGATATTTGGGACTTTTAAAAGTTTAGAAGGAATTCAAAAATATTTGATCAATTTTCGGATATCTTTCCAAGTTTTAAACATTTTTATGTCTTCAAAACCTCATAAATTCCTAAATATCTTTCAAGCAGATTTTAAAAATCGCTCTAAAATCTTCGACATCTTTAGAAATATTTTGAAATGTTTTAAACTGTTTATAAATTTTCTTTAAAACTTAATTTTTCAAAACAAAAAATTATTTCAAATTTTTTCAAGAACATTAAGAAATGTTTTCATCTTTTGAAACCTTTCAGAATTCTTTTAAAGCTTCTAAAGTTTTTATTTAAAATCTTTGAAAATCTAGATTTTTTATACGTTTTTTAAAATCTTTAGAAGTTTAAAGTTATTTTTGAATCTTTTCAAATCTTCTAAATATCTTTTGAATTTAATTTATCTCGAATTTAAACAACAATTTTAATCTTGCCAAATTAAAAAATTTTGCTTTGAAGTCTTCTACACTCTTTTTCGAAATTTTAGGAAATCATTTGATCAGATTTTTCTTTTGCAATTTTTGAAATCTTTTGATATCTTTTGAAACCTTTTCCAATATTCTCTTAAGATTAATTTTTCAAATTTAAAAATCAATTACATTTTTTCTAAGAACATGGAAAAAAAATTTTTATTCTTTTCAAACCTTTAAAAATTCTTCAAAAGATTCTTTTTTCAAAATCTACATTTTTTCATTTTTTGAAATCTTTACAAGTTTTAATTATTTTTTAATCGGTTCAGATCTTGAATATCTCTTAAACTTATTACAATTTTTCTAAAATTTTGTAATGTTGCAAAATTGCAGAACTTTGCTTTAATATCTTTTACATTCTTTTTTGAAAATTGTAGGAAATAATAAAAAATGTTTTGAAATGTTCTTTCAATTTTTTCTTAGAATTAATTTAAAAATAAAAAAACATGTACAATTTTCCCATGAATCTTAAAAACATTATTTTATTCTATTAAAACTTTCAAGAATTCAAAAAGTTTCTAAATTTTTAAAAATCGACATTTGTAATCATCTTTTCATGTTTATTATTATTTCATTATTTTTAAATCTTTTTAAACATTATTTCTAAAATTTTGTAATCTGCATTCTGTATCGAAATTATAGGATATCATTTGAAATGTTTTAAAATCCTTTTCAATTTTCTCTTAGAATTAATTTTTTTTTTAAATCATTTTAAATTTTCTCATGAATCTTAAGAACATTCTTTTATTCTCTTTAAACGTTTCATAATTCTTAAAAAGCTTCTAAATTTTTCAATGAAGTTTGTAAAAATCGACATTTTTGACAATGTTTTCATGTTTACTAATAATTCATTATTTGTAAATCGTTTTAAAAATTATTTTTTAAATTTTGTAATCTACATTCTGTTTCAAAATTGTAGGATATCATTTACATTTTTTCGAAAACTCTTCCAATTTTCTTTTAAAATTATTTCTAAAAAAGAATCATTTGAAATTCCAGGAATCTTAAGAATTTTTTGTATTCTCTTGACAACCCTTTAAAATTCAATTTTCTTAACAAAATTTTAAATTCTGCAAACTTGAAAAGATTGTCCTAAAATCTTCCAGATTCTTTTTCGACACATTTTGAAATCTTTAAAACTTAATATCATTCTTTTAAAATAAAACCTAAACCATTTAAAATTTTCCGAAAAATCTTTTAAATAATATTATCTCCACAAATCTTTTAAAATTATTAAAAAATATTCATTTTTTTTCGAATTCTTCAAAATAAGTTTTTGCCCATTATTTAATTTTTCTTATCTCTTTGAAAATGTGAAAGAGTTTACAAATTATAATGTAGGAGCAGTAATGCTTAGAAAAATTTAGAAATAAGTTTTATCATTTTATCAAATTACTTATTTGGAAATTTTGATTTACAAAATTCAATGAAGCCATATTCACGTAGTGTCGTAACCAATTAGGTTTTCGATAACATTGTGTCCGATATTTTCGAGATATTTGGTAACATCACTTTTTTCAGATATGAAAATAAAATAAAATTCTATTTATTAATTACATTTTATAAGGAAAAAAGTATCTCGATTAAGTGTGAGATACATTTTTTCTCTTTCGTGGCTCTGTTGATTATAATGTTGATATTTTTTTGCGCAAATCGTCGAATATTTGCTTCTGTTTTTTTAAATCATAGTTTCTCGAAGCTACTCATAATTTCTTTAATAATGGCCGCGAGTTTTTTTATAATTCTTGAAAATAAATCACAGCTTAAAAAAGGGGAAAATATGGAAAAAATTCTCAAATAAAGGAATTATAGGAGATTTTGAGAAAAAAGGGGAAGAGGGATTAAAAATTAAAATTTTAAATTATTTTAGTTATAATTATAGATTATTAAATGTTTTGAAAAAATTAAAATTTTAAATTATATTTTGAATTGTATTTATTTTATAATAATAATACGATTTTATATCTCTTATTAAGTCTCAAGTCTTATTAAGTCTTCTACACTCTTTTTAAAAATTTTAGGAAATCATTTTAAATTTTATGAAACCTTTTTCAATTTTCTCTCCAAATTCATTTTTCAAAATAAAAAGTTATTAAACATTTTTTCATGAATCTTAAGAAATTAAAAAAAAAAATTAATTTTAAATTTAAAGAAAATCTTTAAAATCTCGGTTGAAAATAAAAATAAAAATTAATTCTCTTAAAAATTCGTCTTTTTTTATTGAGAATTCGTCATTTTTTGTTCAAAATTAATTGTTTGAACTGAAAATTTAACTATTCCATTTTTCGTTAAAAATTCATCTTTTTGTGTCGAAAATCAAACTACTTGGTTGAAAGTTGCACTATTGATCCCTGATATTGTGTATTCCATATTTGATCGTTATTGGTTTTTTTAATTTCCAAGACTTTCATAGTTAAATTATAAATTTGTACACTCTATAAACCCATCATTAAATTAAATGAAAATCATAAATCTATTTGTTTTCCAGGGTATACTTCTCTTCGGGACACCTGAACAAAAGGCGAAATATCTACCCAGGGTTTGTAATGGAGAATTCGCAGCTTTCTGTCTAACTGAGCCAAGCTGTGGATCCGATGCGGGTGCGATTAAATCGCGAGCCATAAAATCCGCAGACGGGTCGCATTACGTGCTCAATGGAAGCAAAATTTGGATTTCGAACGGAGGCCTTGCAGAAATCATGACCGTTTTCGCCCAGGTACCAGTTACAGATCCCCAGACTGGAGAAGTCAAAGACAAAGTCACTGCCTTTATAGTCGAACGATCGTTCGGCGGAGTAACGAGTGGACCACCGGAAAACAAGATGGGAATAAAATGCAGTAACACGACTGAAGTTTATTATGAGGATGTTAAAATCCCTGCGGAAAATGTCTTGGTTGGGGAAGGCCAAGGTTTCAAGGTAGGCTCGAGAAGTATTTTTCTTCGATTTGACGTCTAAACTTCAGACTTCACACTCCTTTCCCCGTTTTTAAAGAGTTCCTCTTTTTTTCCTGGTTTGAGTAAACTTTCCCGTTTTCCACATATTCTTGTCTCATCGCTTGAATGCGAACTGAATTATTCGAACCCAATAAGAAAATCAAACTATTTTTGGTTGAAACTTCATTCTTTTTGGTCGAAAATTGTACTATTTGGTCGAAAATTTAATTCTTTTGTTGAAAATTCAACTATTTTGTGAAAAGGTCATCTTTTATGGTCGGAAATTCAACTGCTTGGTTGAAAGTTGAACCGCTTGGTTAAAGAATCATTTTATTGGTTAAAAATTTAACCATTTTGTTTAAAATCAGTTTTTTTAAACCGAAAATTACTTTTCTTACCAGAAAATTTAACTAATCAAGTTTTTGCTAAACATTTATTAAATAATTAATTAATCAATAATTTAAAATTTAAATATAATAAAATATAAAAATATATATATTATATTAGATAATATTATTATTTATTAATATTTATAATATTATATTATGTGAATATTATATATATATATTAAAAATATATTATTTAACATATAAATATAATATAAAATATTTTTTTTAATTTAAATAATTAATTAATTCAACATTATTCCATTTTTCGTTAAAAATTCGTCTTTTTGGGTTGAAAATTAAACTACTTTGTTGAAAGTTGCACTATTTTGTTAAAAACTCATTTTAGTGGTTGAACATTTTGCTATTTTTTTGTAAATTAATTTTGTTGTTGAAAATTAATTGTATGAACTGAAAATGTAAGTATTCAAATTTTGACTCAAAATTGATCGTTTTTAGTTGAAAATTGAACTATTACATTTTTCGTTAAGAATTCTTTTTAGGAATCTTTTTAGGTTTACAATTCAACTACTTGGTTGAAATTTGAACTACTTTGTCAAAAATAATTTTTTCTTGACGAAAATTCATCATTTTTTGTAGAAAAATTATCTTTTTTGGTTGAAAATTAAACTGCTTGGTTGAAAGTTGAACTATTTTGTTAAAAACTTATTTTATTGGTTGAAGATTTAACTATTCGGTTGAATTTTTTGTTGTTGAAAATTAATTGTATTAACTGAAAACTAAACAGTCCCAATTTCGACTGAAAATTGATGGTTTTTAGTTGAAACTTCAACTATTACATTTTTCGTTCAGAATTTATCTTTTAGGTCAAAAATTCAACTATTTGGTTGAAAGTTGAACTACTGTGTTAAAAATGCATTTACTTGATTGAAGATTTATTTTTTTTGTTGAAAATTCGTTTTTTAACTGAAAATTTAACTTCTATTTTCTGTTGAAAATTGATAGTTTTTAGAGGAAAATTGAACTATTTTGTTGAAAATGCGTTTTTTTGTTGTGGAAAATTATTTTCTTGAACTGAAAATTCAACTATTCTACTTTTGGTCTTGGAAATTTGTCTTTTTTTGGTTGAAAATTCGTCTTTTTTGGTTGAAAATTAATTGTTTAAACTGAAAATTTAACTATTTAATTTTTGTTTCAAAATTGATAGTTTTTAATTGAAAATTCTACTATGTGATTGAAAATTTAATTATTTTGTTGAAAACCCTACAATTTTGTTAAAAACTCATCCTTTTTGGATGAAAATTTTTGTTGGTCCTTTGTCTTCTTGGATAGAAAGTTCGTCCTTTTGGATTGAATATTCATCTTTTTGGTAGAAGTCATATTGTTGGTTTGAAATTTTAATTATTTTGTTGAAAATTCAACTATTTTGTTAAAAAATCATATTTTGTGGTCGGAAATTCAACTGCATGGTTGAAAGTTGAACTACTTTGTCAAAAATAATTTTTTCTTATTGAAAATTCATCATTTATTGTTGAAAAATTATCTTTTTTGTTGAAAATTAAACTGCTTGGTTGAAAGTTGAACTATTTTGTTAAAAACTTATTTTATTGGTTAAAGATTTAACTATTCGGTTGAATTTTTTGTTGTTGAAAATTAATTGTATTAACTGAAAACTAAACAGTCCCAATTTCGACTGAAAATTGATGGGTTTTAGTTGAAACTTCAACTATTACATTTTTCGTTCAGAATTTATCTTTTTAGGGCAAAAATTCAACTACTTGGTTGAAAGCTGAACTGTGTTAAAAATTCATTTACTTGATTGAAGGTTTATGTTTTTTGTTGAAAATTCGTTTTTTAACTGAAAATTTAACTTCCATTTTTGGTTGAAAATTGTTAGTTTTTAGATGAAAATTGATAGTTTTTAGATGAAAATTGAACTCTTTTGTTGAAAATGCGTTGGAAAGCGTCGTTTTTTTTTTTTTTTGAAAATAAATTCCTTGAACTAAAAATTAATCTTTTCTAATTTTGGTTGGAAACTTATCGTTTTTCGATAAAAATTCGTTTGCAAATTCAACTGGCTGGGTGGAAAGTTGAACTAATTTGTAAAAATTCGATTTTATTAGATAAAAATGCATCCTCTTGAACTATTCTCTTGAAAATTCGTCTTTTTTTGTTGAAAAATCGTCTTTTTTGGTTGAAAATTAATGGTTTGAACTGAAAATTTAACTATTCCATTTTTGGTTCAAAATTGATAGTTTTCAGTTGAAAATTCTACTATTTGATTGAAAATTTAATTATTTTGTTGAAAACCCTACTATTTTGTTAAAAACTCATCCTTTTTGGATGACAATTTTTCTTGGACCTTTGTGTTCTTGGATAGAAAGTTCATCCTTTTGGATTGAAAATTCATCTTTTTGGTATAAGTCATTTTTTTGGGTTGAAAATTTAATTATTTTGTTGAAAATCATATTTTGTGGTCGGAAATTCAACTGCATGATTGAAAGTTCAACTGATTGGTGAAGAACTCATTTTATTGGTTAAAGATTTAACCATTTTTTTTTAAATTCGTTTTTCTACTGAAAAATTTACTTAAACCTTGAAATTTCACTATTCCATTTTTTTGTTAAAAATTCATCTTTATGTTTTGAAAGTTGAACTACTTTGTTAAAAACTTATTTTATTGGTTGAAGACTCAACTCTTTTGTTGAAAATTATTTTTTTACCTAACTAAAAATTGATTGTTTGTAGTGGAAAATTCAACTATTACATTTTTCGTTAATTCACCTATTTGGTGAAAAATTGGTATTTTTGGGTTTAAAATTCTATTATTTTGGTAGAAGATTTAACTGTTTGGTTGAAGTTTTTTTCTCACTTGACTTTAAAATCTTCCTCGGTTGAAAATTCAATTCTTTTTGGAAATTCGTCTTCTTAGTTTGAAAATTCATCTCTGTTGGTAGAAATTTAATATTTTGGGGTTAAAAATACAACTGTTCGGTTAAAAACTAATTTGTTTTGATTAAGGATTCAACTATTTTGTTTAAAATTCATCTTTTTTGGTTGAATTCGACGGGTTTTAATATTTAAGATGAATATCTTTTTGGTGGAAATATCAACTGTTACTTTTTTCGTTGAAAATTAATCTTTTTTCATTGAAAATTCAACTACTGGGTGAAAATTTGAACTCATTTGTTAAAAATGTATCATTTTAGTTGAAAATTTATCTCGTTGGTTGAAAATTTAACTATTTTGTTAAAAACGCAATTGTTTTTGGTTGAAGTTTAATTTTGTTGTTGTTTGAAATTTCGACCATTTCGCTGAAAATTCATATTTTCGTCAAAAATCACTCTATTTCCCATGTTTTGAGAGCATTTTGTGTTGTGAAGTCTGAAACTTATAGAAGTGGAAATGAAAAACTTTAATTGTTGTATTTATTATTTTTTTAGGTCGCCATGAATATTTTAAACAACGGAAGATTCGGCATGGCTGCAGCTTTGGCTGGAACTCAGAGGTTCTGCATCAAAAAAGCAGTAGAGCACGCAACGCAAAGAGTTCAATTCGGCAAGACGATTGACAATTATGGTGCAATTCAGGAAAAAATATCGCGAATGGCAATGCTTCAGTATGTCACAGAATCTCTCGCGTATATGATTTCTGGAAATATGGATCAGGGCAGTCAGGATTATCATCTGGAGGCTGCAATTTCGAAGGTAAATATTGATCAAATAAATTATAATCACTCACAAATATATCACTAGAAATCTGGTGTAGGGGAGGCCACCCTACAGTAGATAATGATCCTACAGTAGATAATTAATAATTCGTTTAAAATACTAATGTATGTAAAATAATTTAGTTAATGTAATTAATAGTTGAGAAACGATACCTGTTAATATATAAAAATTGATTATTTTACTTATATTTCTGCCTATAATTAATGATTTTCTACTGTAGGATCATTATCTACTATGTAGAGGTCTCCCCTACAAGCCTTCGTGAAATCTTTGAACGCTTTGTCAATTCTTTTGAAATTTTTCAAAACTGTGAAATTTTGGTGAAATCTTGTAAAATGTTCACGGATCACAGTGCGAAAGTAATTTAAAAAAAAAGAAATTGGGTAATTTTCTCACGAGAAAGGGGAAATATTAAACATTAATTTTTACTTGTAGTAAAAAAGAAACAATCTTTTTATAAGAAATGTATTCTTAAATAATATTAAATGCTTTTTAAATGAATTCTGCCCTTCTGCCATTGAAGAATTTATTTTGACAAATTGGATATAGTTACAAGGAGATGATCAGAGTTGGAATTTGTTTTAATTTCATAAATTCCCTATTCACAGACCATTGGATGACTATTAATTTGCCAAAATATTATTTGCTAGTAGCGACGTTTTAAACATTTTTGTGTAATGGATTGAAATGTTTATTTATTAAATTATCATGTTGATGTGAAGAGTTGAAAATTGAAGAAATTTCAACTGTTGAAAACTCAATGTTCAATTTTCTTTTATTTTTAGTATTCAACAAATAAAAATTTAATTTTCAATTCACTTCAGTTTTCAATAATAAAATATTCAACTGTTAAAAATAGATGTAATGATAATTTTTCTTCAATTTTCAACAGTTAATAATATTAATTCAATTTTCAATCTCACCAATATATTCGCATCAAATAAATTTCAAAATAAAGTTCGACGGCTCTACTAATTAAAACAATCGATAATCTTAAATTGTTTGCCCTAAAAAATTTGATATTGAATTTAAAAATATAAATTAGGAGGTGAACAACTTTACCCTACATGAGCGACTTTACCCCATTTTACGGTAATAATAATTGAATTTTCAATGCTCTTCAATTCTCAGCAGTTGAATTTTCTACAGTTGAAATTCCTATTATCAATTTTCTTCAGTTAAAAATTCAATTTGCAGTTTTCGACAATTTTCAACAATTGAATTTTCATCTGTGAAAAGTTCAGTTATCAATTTTCTTCAATTTTCAACAGTTGAAAATTCAATTTTTAATTTTGTTCAATTATCCAAAATTTAATTTTCAGTTTTCTTCAATTTTTAAAAAGTGAATGTTCAATTGTGGAAATTGAAGAAAATTAATAACTGAACTTTCAACAGTTGAAAATTAAATTGTTGCAAATTAAAGAAAATTCAAACTTGAATTTAGTAAATAAACATTTCAATCAAAAAAAAAAAAAAAAAAAACGATAAAGGTTGATTTATTCGAAAACGGGTCGCCATTGGCCAATAATATTTGGCAAATTAATAGTCATCGAATAGATCTCAGTCGGGAATTTATAAGATTGAAAACAAAATTCCTACTCTGATCATCTCCTTATTAGGTCGTTTTCATCATCAAGAATATCTTTTCTTTTAAAAATTACTAGCATTAATGATTGAATTCTGATAATTTTTCGTCCGAAAAATTATTTGACGAAAAATTATTTTAGCCTTAAAGTTCTATTTAAATCCTAAATAGTTTAATTTCAACTCGATCAAGTAAACGTTTGTAATTTTTTTTATTGGTGAGATTTAAAAACAAAATTCGAGACGCTAGAGTTAAAATTTTACGATTCAAACTCGAGACTACTTTCTGGTCCGAAATTTCCCCCATAATTCAAATATTGTATTCTCAAATGTATATTTGCCAAAAAAAGGGGAAAGGGGGAAACACATGAAAATAGGGGAAAGTCTGTGATCCCTGAATATTTGAAATATTTGTGAAATCTTAAACATTTGTGTGAAATGTTTTAAAATCTTTGAAATCATTTTGAAATCATTGAGATCTCTTAAATTCTTTTAAATCATTGTGAAATCATTAAAATCTTTGTGAAATCTTTGAAATCTTCGTGAAAGCATTGAAATCTTTAAAAATTTTGTGAAATGTTTTAAAATCTTTGAAATTTTTTTAATCTTTAAATCTTTGAAACCATTGAAATCTTTGTGAAATCCTTTAGATCATTGTGAAATAATTGAAATTTGTGAAATCTTTTAAAACCTGTGAAAATTGGTTAATCTTTTTAAATCTTTAAAATTGAGATCTTTTGAAATCCTTCAAATCATTGTGAAATTATTGAAATCTTTGTGGAATATGTTTAAATCTTTGAAATCTGTGAAATCCTTTTAAATCTTTGAAATATGTGAAATCCTTTTAAATCTTTGAAATCACTGTGAAATCATTGAGATCTTTTAAAATCTTTCAACTCATTGTGAAATCATTGAAATCTTTTTAAATCTTTTAAATCTTCGTGAAAGCATTGAAATCTCTAAAAATTTTGTGAAATGTTTTAAAATCTTTGAAGTTTGTAAAATCTTTATGAAATCTTTAAAATCCTTGAAATTGTTGTGAAATCTTTTAAAACCTGTGAAATTTTTTAAATCTTTTTAAATCTTTGAAATTGAGATCTTTTAAAATCCTTAAAATCATTGTGAAATTATTGAAATCTTTTGATATCTTTGTGGAATATTTTTAAATCTTTGGAATCTGTGAAATCCTTTTAAATCATTGAAATCATTGTGAAATCATTGAGATCTTTCAAAATCTTATAAATCATTGAAATCTTTTAAAGTCTTTGAAATCTTCGTGAAAGCATTTAAATCTCTAAAATTTGTGTGAAATGTTTTAAAACCTGTGAAATTTTTTTAATCTTTAAATCTTTGAAATCATTGAAATCTTTGTGAAATCCTTTAGATCATTGTGAAATAATTGAAATTTGTGAAATCTTTTAAAACCTGTGAAAATTTGTTAATCTTTTTAAATCTTTAAAATTGAGATCTTTTGAAATCCTTCAAATCATTGTGAAATTATTGAAATCTTTTGAAATCTTTGTGGAATATTTTTAAATCTTTGAAATATGTGAAATCCTTTTAAATCTTTGAAATCACTGTGAAATCATTGAGATCTTTTAAAATCTTTTAACTCATTGTGAAATCATTGAAATCTTTGTGAAATCTTTTAAATCTTCGTGAAAGCATTGAAATCTCTAAAAATGTTGTGAAATGTTTTAAAATCTTTATGAAATCTTTAAAATCTTTGAAATTTTTGTTAAATCTTTTAAAACCTGTGAAAATTTTTTAATCTTTTTAAATCTTTGAAATTGAGATCTTTTAAAATCCTTCCAATCATTGTGAAATTATTGAAATCTTTGTGGAATATTTTTAAATCTTTGGAATCTGTGAAATCTTTGAAATCATTGGGATCTTTCAAAATCTTATAAATCATTGTGAAATCATTGAAATCTTTTAAAGTCTTTGAAATCTTCGTGAAAGCATTGAAATCTCTAAAAATGTTGTGAAATGTTTTAAAACCTGTGAAATTTTTTTAATCGTTTTAAATCTTTGAAATCATTGAAATCTTTGTGAAATCCTTTAGATCATTGTTAAATAATTGAAATCTTTTAAAATTTGTGAAATCTTTGAAATCTGTGAGATCTTTTTAAATCTTTGAAACCATTGAGATCTTTTAAGGTCCTTCAAATCATTGTGAAATTATTGAAATCTTTTTAAATCTTTGAAATCCTTTTAAATCTTTGAAATCACTGTGAAATCATTGAGATCTTTGAAAATCTTTTAAATCATTCTGAAATCATTGAAATCTTTGTGAAATATTGAAATCTGATGTACACTCAAAATTAGAGTACTCAACCCCTCGTAAATAATTATTTGAACATAATTTCAGGTATTCGCATCTGATTCCGCGTGGTGGGTCTGTGACGAAACAATTCAAATTCTCGGTGGTATGGGCTTCATGAAAGGCACTGGACTTGAACGTGTACTGAGAGATATTCGTATATTCCGAATTTTCGAAGGCACGAACGACATTCTTCGTCTTTTTATTGCCCTGACTGGTATTCAGTTTGCCGGTAGTCATCTAAAAGAACTGCAAAGGGCTTTCAAAAATCCAGCTGCAAATTTAGGATTAATTGTTGAAGAGGCAGCGAAAAGGGCGACGAGGGCTGTGGGACTTAGTTCACCACCGAATTTCAGTCATTTGGTTCATCCGAGTTTGTCAGATAGTGCGGCCCTTTGTGCAAAGGTTAGTTTCTTTATTTTTCTCTATTTCGACATATTTCCAGGGTGACTGCAAAACTTTATTTTCAAAATTCCCTGATGTTTCCCTATCTAACTTTTCATTTTCCCTAACCGTTGATATTTAAAGACCAAAATTCCAATTTTGTAACATTTTTAATATAAAATTTTTCATAAATGGAATAAAACAATTTTAAATTTATAAAGTTTCTATTCTCAGGGCTGCACAGCCTAATTTACTTTAAAACAAACGAAAAAGTGCCTAAAAGTATCTAATACGCATTAATAATGTGACTAATGTTCTTTTGAATTTAAAATAATTTGGTGAAATTTGTCAGGATTCCAGGTGAATTCTAACGAATTATTATTTTATATTTATTATTTTATATATATATATAACGAAATATTATTATTATAAATATTGAAACGATTGAAAATTCCTTGGAATTATTTAAAAAACCCGAAAATCTTTAAAATCCTTTGGAATTATTGAAAATTCCTTGGAATCTTTAAAATACCCTAAAATATTTGAAATCCCTTGAAATTTTTTGACCCTCTGGAAAATTTCTTTGAATTTTTAAGAATACCCTAAAAAGCTTTCAAATCTTTTGGTATCCCTTAAAGTTATTGAAATCGTTTTGAAAATTCTTCGGAATCTTTTAAAATACTCTAAAATATTTCAAATCCCTTGAAACAGTTTAAAGCTCTTGAAAATTCCTTGGAATTATTAAAAATACCTGAAAATCTTTCAAATCCTTTGGAATCCCTTGAAATTATTGAAATCAATTGAAAATTCCTTGGAATCTTTTAAAATACCCAAAAATCTTTCAAATCCTTTGAAATGTATTGAAATTCCATTCAATGATTTTAATTATAAAATATCCTAAAATCTTTCAAGTTTTTCAAATTATTGAAACGATTGAAAATTCGTCGGAATCTTTTAAAATACCCAAAAATCTTTAAAATCCTTTGAAATGTATTGAAATTCCATTCAATGATTTGAATTCTAAAATATCCTAAAGTCTTTCAAATCTTTCAAATTATTGAAACGATTGAAAATTCCTTGGAATTATTAAAAAAAAAACGGAAAATCTGTACAAATCTTTTGAAATCCTTTGAAGTTATTGGAATAAATTGAAAATTACTTGGAATCTTTTTAAATACCCTAAAATATTTGAAATCCGTTGAAATCCCTTGACATTTTTTGACGCTCTTGAAAATTCCTTGGAATCTTTTTAAAAAACCCGAAAATATTTTCAATTCTTTGGAATCCCTTGAAATTATGGAAATCAATTGAACATTCCTTAGAATCTTTTAAAATGTCCTAAAATATTTCAAATCCTTTGAAATCACTTGAAATCCCCTGAAACATTTTAAAGCTCTTGAAAATTCCTTGGAATTATTAAAAATACCCGAAAATCTTTAAAATCCTTTGGAATCCTTTGGAAAATTCAGAAATAGGTCTCTATCTCTCTCTTCCTTTTTTTTCAACAAGTCTGACTTTTCCCTGACTTGTGGCCACCCAATCTAACTCTTGTTTATTTACGAGAAAAATAAAATCCATGTTATTTATATTATTCCAGAGTATAGAATCGTTTGGACAAGCGATAGAATCTTCTCTTATCAAATACGGAAAAGGAATAGTCGAAGAGCAATTCGTTTTAAATAGATTAGCACAAGCTGCCATCGATACTTATACGATGTCTGTAGTTATAAGCAGAGCAACTTTGTCAGCCACAAAAAATCTTCCAAGTGCTCAGCACGAAATTCTGATGACCCAAACGTGGTGTACAGAGGTAGGAATTTTACATTTATTTAAAACACTTCCGCATTAAATAAAATAAAACATTCATCAGTAATAATCTAATGAATTACAGTAAATTTTCGAAAATTTAATCGAATTTTTTCTCCAATTTTAGGCAGCAAGTCGAGTCGCCTACAATATGAAAGTCGTCAACAGTGGCAAACATTTAGACGTATTCAGTAAATTAGGAAAAATCTCAAGGAACGTGTGTGAAAGCGGCGGATGTGTTCAAATAAATCCCCTCAATTTTTAAGAGGTAACACCTGAATCTAATTTTTAGCTTTCAATTTGTGAAACCATTGTAAATAACATGATAGGATTTGTAAAACAATTTTTATCTGTTATGTAGAGAAATTGTAAATTATTTAAAATCAAATAACAGAACAGCATAAAAAGAGAAACGTTAAGAGGATGAGCTCTAACGTGTCATAATTACCTCTACGTATTTTTAACACTAGTGCCTTTGATAAAGTTTTTTACGCTCTTTTGAAACAAAAATTTATATGTGTAATTTATTGGAGATTTATCTGAGTCAATCTTTAGAGAAATTCTCAATTGACTTTTCTTATCAAATGTAAAATAGAGGCGTTGTAAATAAACGAGTGAATGAGTTTAGATTTCGAAATCTTTATTATTTAATCATTATTATTATTATTATTTACTTATTTCCAGTCACAGGATACTAAAATAAGTGTTTACATAATAGAATAAATCATCACACGATGTTCAAAGACATATTTTTACAGCTTTCTCCGACCAAAGTGAGTTTACAGAAAAATATCACACAGAACAACTGCAAATTGACGAGAATATATAACATTTTTTTGGGAATCACCGATTTCTTGCAGTTGTTCTGAATTGCGACTCAATTATAAGGGAAAAAATAGATAACAGCAGGGTTGATCTTTGAACAGCTTTTACATATTTTCACCGACATGGAAGCACACGAAATATCTATAATTGTCTCCTCTTTTTCAAACTCATCATGCAGAAACATCAAGTAATAGCGATTGAATAAGTTAAACTTCCAGAAATTAAAGTTTGAGATCCAAACTCTTCACAAGCCATTTCTCATTTTCAAATTAGAAAACTACATATGATGTTTAGAATCATTTTTTAATACTTATAATTTTAATTCGTTGCTATTGGGAAAGCAAGAGATCGAAAACGGGTGGAAAAATTCTTATCAATAGAATTTGCGAAGCTTAATCGGAAAGTGCTCAATTTGTCATGAAAGGAAAAAGAGATCAATTTTTTGTTCAGTAGCAGTCTTTAGATTAATTTGCTTGCTCAAACTTTAACTCGCAATGAACACATGACGTGTCTAACGAATTGTTGTTTTTTTCTCAATATAGCGATACGTAATTATCATTAAAAGTAGTATGAAAAAGTAGTCTTCCTTTATACATGCAGAGACAATGAATAATCCAGTTATTAACAATTACTGCGACAATGATTGCATCCGACAATTTCCAAGAAAAATATAACAATTACTCCAGGTATACTAGCTAAGAATTTTCACAGACATGGCTGAATTAATCAAAAACTTTCGAGATTTTCTTATTTAAAAGGAATTCAAAAATATCTGAGACTCAACCTGTATTATGAATAATTAAAGTGTGCGTAAATGGAAATCTGTGTAAAATAATTAATATCTACTGACTCATTTAAAAATATAGTAATAATACTTCGAACCTGATTTAGCACCACCTTTCAAAAAATAACTTGCATATGAGAATGCAATTATCAAAATAAAACATCGAAACCGCCCGGGAAATTTTTGCCAAAAAGAGGAATCTCTATTTTTCGAAAAAAATCGCAAATGCTCTCCAAAAAATGAGTTGTGTGTGAAATAGGGTGGTCAAAATATTCGGTAAATCGATTTGAAACTCAAAATTTCTCTTCACAATTAGCCATACAATACGAATCAAAAATTACTTTTTAAATATCAGCCCCATAAGTCTGTTTATAGGGTCCCAAAAAAAACCCACAAGTGATTTTGCGGATTTTTTAATGCAAATTGCTTCTAATTCATAAAGTATTACTTTATATTGATAATTAAATGTTTCAATACATTTTTTAAACAATTTATTGTTTATAGAAATTTTCTCTTAGAATAGAGTTAGAAAGTCGCGGGTTTTCCCGAATGTTTCAACTTGTCTTCAACTTTTAAAATACAGCGAGTCAATAATTAATTAAATTCAACAGAAATAATTGTTTGAGCAATTCATTATTGTTTTTAATAATAGTCTCTTTGAATAATGTCAGAAAGTTGCGGTTTTTTCTTAAAATTTCAACTTTTTGTCCACTTTTCACTTATAGTGTGGTGATAATTAATGCTATTTAACAAAAAATCATTTGAACAAATTATTATTGTTTATCTTATCCTTTAGTAGTGCTAGATAGTTGCCGTTTTTCTTGAAATTTTCAATTTTTTGTCAACTTTTCACTTAGAGCGAGGAAATAATTAATGGAATTTAACAAACTTTATTGTTTATATATTACATATTATAATAATGCTAGATAGTTGTGGTTTTTTCCTGAAATTTTCTGTCCACTTTTTCTTTGTTGGATAATAATAAAAAATAATCTTCCCTTAGAGTAATGCTAGAAAGTTGCGGAGTTATCTGAAATTTTCAGCTTTTCTTTGACTTTTTAGTTATGAAAAAATAATAAATATTAATCTTTATACAATTTGAAGAATATTTCGAATATCTGTTTTACTTCAGAATAATATATATTCACAAAAAATAAAGGAATTGTTTTTAAAATTATTCTCTCTATTGTTTATTTCTTTTTTCTCATAAATAAAAAGCCAAAACAAAGTTAAAATTTTCAGAAAAATCCGAAACATTTCTATCAATTATCTAAAAGAATAATAAATTGTTAAAGAATTGTGTTTGTTAACTTGCACTAATTGCTACCTCACTAAGTGAAAAGTGGATAAAAAGTTAAAAATTTCAGAAAAAAATGCATCTTCCTAACACTATTCAAAGAGAATATTATGTTTAAAAATAATAAATTGTTTAAACAATTATATTCGTTAGCTTGAACTAATTATTACCATACTCTAATTGAAAAGTGGGCAAAAAGTGCAATTTTTTTTAACAAACTGCAACTTTCTAGCATTATTCTAAGAGGATATTGTTATAATTAATAATACATTGTTTAAATAATTATTTCTATTAAATTTAATTAATTATTGCCTCGCTCTATTTGAAAATTGCTAAAAAAAATAATAAATTGTTTAAAGAATTTATTGAAACATCTAACAATCAATAGAAAGTAATAATTTTTCATATTTACCCAATTGTAAATAATTTACATAATATTGACGATTCTGAATAAAATCTACAAAACGTATTTTTTTCTTATGGGAAATACGTGTTTAAACTTCATGGGGCTTGCGGAAAAATATCAATTTTTTGATTAAAAAAAAGCATTTATTTTTTTGTGGATTGGAAAAAATTTGGGGGCGATATGCATGAATAATTGGAGAGAAAAAAGCAGTTTTCGTCCACCCTAGTGTGAAATCATCGACTCGAGAGAAAATGTTGACTCAGCTTGGAGTTTCTAAAAATGTTCTTACTGAATTGTAACCTTTTCCTTTCGTTGCACTTAATTTTTGAACAAACTAATTCGCCCACTTTCATCCCCCTAGAGAACTTGAGAACTTTTAATTATTTTTTTTTTCATTTTTTCTATCCCTTTTTAAGATAAATGTAATAATTTCTCGAAGTAACTGTCTTAGAGACAGGATTAAATATCCAAAATCTAGATTACAAATCAATTCTAGTTATCGTACTATGTAAAACTATGTGATTTTGAACCTTGAGCTGCTGGCTCAAATTCAGAATAGTACTTTAAAGTTGAAAACAATCACAGTAAGTATTCCACCTGAATGAAGATCATTTTGTATAAAGCTTTCAATCAGAAGCTGTTCACTAGATTTTAATTTACTATGAAATATCTTCATAGTTATAAGAGAACTGGAACGATTGTGCAACGCTTGAAATTCAGAAGTCTATGAGGAACTTGCAATATCTAAAATATATTTTTTAGTATATTTTTCGCATTTAATTGAATTTTCCGACTTGAATTTCGAATTATGATTATTTTCTCAAAAGGAAGAAATAGAAGCGAGTATGTATTCATAGATACATAATTGATTAAACGAATTAAACCAGTCCTCCTATTTCTATGGTGCCTGCTTTTATTTAATTGCTGTCCGTATCTTAACGTCGGGCTTAAATAATAAATATTAAATCAGTCTGTACTGCACTTTACGATTTTTTAAATGAAAGGACGCAACAAGCCGAGCTACTCAATAGCTGGCTCAAAAACAATAAAACAAAAAAAGTAATTTTGCGTTTTACGCTGACTCCGTTCTGAGCCTCGATAATAAACAAATAACGTCACTACCTGGAGTAACTGATAAGGTTGGGTAGGCCTAACCCTGAGCTATGGAGAGATTTTTAAACATCGGTCCATTCCAAGCTATTGCGATACAATAATGCTGTAAAAGTTGAGTCAGAAGCTCTCTTTCATCCAACATCTCGATACGTTCAATGCGAATTCTTTCGCTCTCGGGGAGGGAATCATAGACTTCTACCATCGTCCAGGCGTTCGATCCTTCCCATCCGTTCACTGAAAAGCTGAAAAAATAAAGTGGAAATATACGATTAATTAGGATGAATTGTCGTATTTTAGAAAATAATATTCTGTTCATTGCAGGGCTTATCCCCTATTCTCCAGCGTTTCCTTTTTTTTTAATTTTATTTTCCCCTTTTCTCTTTAAATGTACTATATTTGAAAATAAAATATTTGTATTATGCGGGAAATTCTGTGAAATTATTAAATGCACATCAGAACTATATTGAAAATTAAAAAACACTTTATTATTTTAATTATAACTAAAAAGTGTGTAGAAAATTATTCTATATCAGGCCTCCCACTCACTGCAGACACAAAAAATAGTGTAAATAGTGTCACAAATTTGCAAAAATAGTGTCATAAAGTTTTTCAAGTATTAAACTTATGTGTAACCCGAACTTCAAAAAGTGTACAATGAAAAATTACCTTCATTTTTCAAGCAAAATTTACAGTTTTCTAACCTAATATTTTAAAAGTATTAAAAATGAACTTCAATGTTTCTTTAAAATGTTATTCTTCAGTTTATAAACTATAAAAATTCATATTTATTATCACAGGCTTCTTAGTCTTTTCCCTATTTCCCTTTCTCTCGTTTTTCCACTTAATGCGAACTGAATTAATAGAGCGCAATAACAAAATCTAACTATTTTTGATTAAAAATTCATTATTTTTGGTTGAAAAAAGTTAAATTTTAGGTTAAGAATCGATCTTTTTTGGTTAAAAATTTTATTATTTCGTTAAAAAATGAATTATTTTGCTACAAATTTGGGTTTGAAAATTCATCTCTTTCTGTAGAAATTTCACCTTTTTTAGAGTTAAAAATGCAACTGTCTGGTCAAAAATTAATCTATTTCGTTTGAAAATTAACTTTTTTATTGAAAATTCAACTGTTTTGTAGAAAACTCGTATTTTCGGCTCGAAAATTCAACAAATTGGTAGAAAACTTAAATATTTGGTCAAAAACTTATGTTTTTTTTTAAATTCGTCTTTTTGTCAGAAAATCGATTTTTTTGGTTAAAAATGCAACTGTTTGGTTGAAAATTAACCTGTTTTAGTTCAGGATTCAAGTATTTTGTTAAACATTCGTTTCAATGGTGAAATCCAACTGTTTTTCATTTTAAATTGAAATTTTTTTCTTGAAATCTCAACTATTACATTTTTCGTTAAAAATTCATCTTTTCAGGTTGAAAATTCAAGTCTTTGGTTAAAATTTCAACTATTTTCTTGAAATTTCATTTTTTGTTTGGCTGAAGATTCATAATTTTACTTGAAAATAATTTTTTTTTTTGTAAAAATTAATGTATTTATCTTAAAATTCAACTATTTTGATAAAAAATTGAACTGATAGGTTGAAAACGAACTTTTTTATTGAAAATTTATATTCTCGGGTTGAAAATTCAACTGATTTGTATAAAATTCGTCTTTTTTGCCTGAAAATTAAATAATTTGGTAGAAAATTCAACTATTAGGTACAAAATTAAACTGTTTTGTTGAAAATTCGTTTTTTTTTTTTGAAAATTAAACGATTTTGTTAAAAATTTGTCTTTTTAATTTTAAAAGTTCAAATATTTAGTTAACAAGTTTTAGAAACGAAAAAAATGTAAATTAAAAATGAATCAAATAAAATTTGGACTAACATCACATTCATTGTTCAAACTATTTAATTGAAAATTTACGTAATTTTTTGAAAATTATATTTTTTGGTAGAAAATTAATCTTCTTGGTTGAAAATTCAACTATTTGGTTAAAAATGTATGTCGACCAGTGATGTTTGGAATAAATCAAGATGTTAAATTACTTTCGATCAATTGGTCATTTTGTTATAATAAATATTACGTATTTTTTGCAATAATAAGATATTACAAATATTTATTTAAAATATTTTTTTGTTGAAACGTCGAATATTACATTTTTCGTTGAAAATTCATCTTTTTAGGGTTGAAAATTCAACTTTGTTTGAAAGTTGAAATACTTTCTTGGAAGTTCTGGTTTTTTTGGTTGAAGACTAACTTTTTTGTTAAAAATTAATATTCTTAGGTTCAAAATTGAACTGTTTTGCAGATAATTCGTCATTTATGGCATGGAAATTCAACTATTTTACAGAAATATTTTAAATTGAAAATTAATTCTCTTAAGTGAAAATTTAACTACTCCATTTTTGTCAAAACATTTTATTTTTTATTTTTAAAGTTCAACTATTTAGTCAAAAATTAATCTTCTACGTTAAAAATTTGGTTAAAAATGTATTTATTTAGTTGAGCATTTATTTTTGTTGGTTACATCCAACTGTTTCTTATTTTAAACTAAAATATTTTTTGTTGAAATATCAAATATTACATTTTTTGTTGAAAATTAATCTTTTTAGGGTTGAATTTTCAACTTCTTTAGTTGAAAGTTGAAAACGTTTTTGTTAAAAATTCATATTCTCGGGTTCAAAATTGAACTATTTTGTAGAAAATTCGTCATTTTGGCATGAAAATTTAACAATTTGGTAGAAAATTCAACTATTTGGTACAAAATTAAACTGTTTTGTAGAATGTTCGTTTTTTTTATTGAAAATTAATTCTCTTAAATCAAAATTTAACTTGTCCATCTTTTGTTAAAAATTTATCTTTTTTAATTTAGAAGTTCGAAAATTTATGTCATTTGTTGGAAATTCGTCCTTTTTGGTAGAAAATTAATCTTCTTGGTTGCAAATTTAACTATTTGGTTAAAATTTTATGTATTTTGTTGAGAATGCTTCTCTTTTGGTAGAAAATTAATTTTCTGTGTAAAAATTCATCTTTTTGATCGAAAATTTAACAATTTGGTTGAAAATTAATCTTGTTTGGTTAAGGATTCAACTATTTTGTTGGAAATTCCTTCTTTTTGGTTTCAATTATTTCTTTTTGATTTAAAACAAAAATCTTTTCTTGGTTAAAATATCAACTATTACCTTTTTTGTTTACAATTTATTAAGGGCTCAAATGTTTTGAGACCCTAAAAAATCTCCTAAAATCATTTAACATCCCATGAAATCATCGAAACCTGTTTAAATCTCTTTAAATTCGCTGAAATTCTTTAAAATCCTTTGAAGTGCCGTAAAATCTTTTGAAATCCTTTAAAATATCTCGCAATCTCTTAAAATCCTTTGTAATCCGCGGAAATCGTTCTTAATTCCTTAAAACCCCTAAAAACTCTTGAAACATTTTGTAAAATATCTTGAAATCTTTTAAAATCATTTGAAATCTGTAAAACCTTTCGTAATCCTAAAAAGCCTGGGAAATTTCGTTAAATTAAATCTGGATACCTGAAGTTCTAATGTTCAAACGAACGAAATATTTTTCCCTAATTCTATTTTATCCATAAATATGGTTCCAACTAAAATGTGAAATATGCCTTATAATTTTGTTTTAATAATATATTATTTCCAACATAAAATAACAAACATTTTAGCACTTTTTCTAGTTTACAAAGTTCCCCGAGCGATTTGAAAAGGATTTCCAGATTTAAAGAGTTGTGAATTACCGTCTTTGTTGAGTTTCTAGCGACTCGCAATCCTCAACTCCAGCCAAAAGACATCCTCGACTTCGCAAATTGGAGAGCATAACTTGTCCGAATTTATCTCGCATGTTCACTTGCTCATAGTTGATAAAAAGACTGTTCAGGAACTTTCCAGCAAGCCATTTTAGGAGAGACGAAGCTGCAGTGGTATCTACGTAGACTAGAACACACTCAGCCAGGAACAAGGTAGGCAAATTAAAATTTACTTCAGCTTGAGCCAATTTGTTCGCCAAGTCCGTGGTGTGACGGAGATCTGTCCCTACTAAATGATAATTTGCGGCATGCAAATCTGTCGTCGAAAATCTAATTTCTCCGTCTGAAAAATTCATTTAGAAAGATTATAAAACAATTAGAGGGTAAAATTAAAATGGGGTCCACAATAATTTACCTTCGGTATTGAGCCTATCTATCAGTTGCTTTTGTTTCTTGATGTGGTAACATTTTTTCGCGGTGATATTGGGAAAGTCTAGCTCTATGAAATTCGCTGGACTGTTTCCAGCATCTTTGAGTCTCCAATAAAGTGTGTCAAAGCCAGCCCCGAGGTTTATAATCTGACCTTTTCCTCCAGACAACTGGAACCGAATTATTTATTTTTGGTGCACAGTTTTAGGATTTATTCTACTTACCGAATTATTCTATCCTATCTAACAAAAAGAATAGGTGGAACGAAATTATCGAAAATCTCGCACTCATTCTTACGGAATACCTAATTAGTTGCATAATGCGTGAATATAATATGACTTTAAGTGGCTGCTTTCAGTTTCTTTTGAATTTTCCGGAATTTTGTAAATCGCAATTTCCAGATGAGGAATTTTAATTCTAAAAATTTATTTCTAAAAGAGGAAATTTAAATTGTAAATTATTCGTTAATAATAAAGGCAACAATGCTGTTCTTAACTTTTTGAAAAAATGTTTGAAAAAGGACAAAAGGATTCTATTCATAACCACTTGAAAAAGTTTACTTCTGAATGTTTCTAAACATTATTGATAAAAGAGAAAATTGTAACTGCAAATGATTTTTAATATTCGAAAAAAATTATTTTCTTACCATTCTACTGCCACGCTATAATTTGTAAACTAAATGAGATAAGAAAAATGAAATTATGAACAAAAACGTAGAACATCTTAATTATTATTTAAGCTTTGATTTTAAGGAATTTTTTTTTATTTTACAAGGATTTTAAAAGAGATTAGGAAAACTTTGGATTATTTCAAAATATATTTCAAAGTTTTCAAAAGATTGTACAATAATTAAAAATTTGAAAATATTTCAAAATTTTTTTAACAAAATGCAGATTTTGAAATAAAACTTTGAAACTTTTTAAGGAGTTTGAAAGGTTTTAAGATAATAATTTTTTTCACGCTTCCAGGGAAAATTTCAATTGATTTTTTATATTGAAAAAATAATTTAGAGAAAATATTATAAAACATTGCAAACGATTTCCTAAAATTTCGGAAAAGAATGTAGAAGATTGTGAAGCAAAATTTTTTAATTTTTCAAGATTACAAAATTTTAGAAAAAAATTCGAATAAGTTCAAGAGATATTTAGACGTTTTAAAAAGATACACAAAATAATTTTAAATTAAAAAAAATTTCAACAAATTTAAAACGAAATTTAGATTTTTGAAGAGATAAAACAAAAAATTAAGAAGCTTTTTAGAATTTTGAAAGCTTTCAAGAGAATAACAAAATTTTCTTAATATTTATGGGAAAATTTTTAATGATTTTTTTATTTTACAAAATGTATTTTAAACGAATATCTAATAATATTTTCAAACATTCCAAAATATTTCCAAAGTTGCCAAAAGAGAATTTGAAAGAGTTTAATGCAATTTTTTTTAATTTTGCAAAACTTTTTCAAATATTTAGGAAAAATTCGAATCAGTTTAAAAAATATTTAGAAGTTTTTTAAAAATTTCACAAATATTTTAAATTGGAAAAGATTTTTTTAAACTCAAAACAACATAAGAAGATTTGAAAATAAAATTGGGAACTTTTTTAAAGATATTGTCAAGGTTTCGAAATTAAATAATTAATTTAAATAAAATATTTAAAAAGATTCTAAAACATTACATAATATTTCAAAAATTGTCAAAAACGAATCTCGTAGATTTTAAGACAATTTAAGGCAAATTTATAGTTAGTTTAAAAGATATTTATGAATAGATTACAAATATTTTAAAATTTTGAAAGATTTCCGAACATGTACAAAATATTTCTAAATTTTTTCCAGGCGTTAAAAAGTCCTAAATACCAATCAAGCTGACTCAAATTTCTCCTAAAATTTTGTAAAGTTCTATAAAATAAAAAAAATTCCTAAACATTTTCTAGATACTTTTTTTAACACATTTGGAATTTTCAAAAATCTTTTTGAATTTTCTCAAGAAAATTAGCAAAATTATACTTATATAACCTTAAAGAAAATAAAAAAACTTCAAAAATAAATAGTTATTCGAAATTTTTATTCGGTATTAAAAATTATTTTTCTCTTCAAATTATAATTTACGTAAAATTTTGTTTTCTTGACTAAAAAATCTTTTTGGTTTAAGAATTTTGTAAGATTTAAAATATTTTAAAACTTTGAAAAATTTGAACTATTGTTACATTTTTTTCGAGCTGCAAAAAGGTCTATAAATATCTTTAAAAGGCAAATTTTCCTAAAATTTTGTAAAATTCTTTCAAATACAATAAAAATGTGATAAATTTTCTAGATGATTTTTCGACTAATTAAAAATTTTCAAAAATCTTTTTTGAATTTTTTAGAGAAGCCTAGGAAACATATATTTATATAACTTTAATGCCAAAAACAAAGAAAATAAATAGTTATTCGACATTTTTATTATGCACTAAAAATAATTTTACCCTTCAAATTATAATTTGCCTAAAATTTGCTTTTATTCTGGACTGATAAAAATGTTTAGTCGACGAGTCAAAAATTTGGTTGAAAACTGATCTGTTTGGTTTGAAAATTCACTTCTTTTGGTATAAATTTGATCCTTTTTATTAAAATTGCAACTGTTTGGTTTAAAATTAATCAAATATTATACATTATTAATCAAATATTATATTTTTTGTTGTGAATTCATCCTTTTGGTTGAGGATTTAACTATTTGGTTAAAAATCCGGCTTCTTTGTTTTAATTCAACTACTTGGAAATTTTTTTTTTTTAATTAATTTTTTAAACTGAAAATTTGACGATTCCATTTTGGGTTTAAAAATATCCACTTTAGTTGAGGAATTAACTATTTTGTTAAAAACTCGTTTTTTATTTGTTTAATTCAACAGGTTAAAATTTCGTCTTTTGATAGAAAATTAATCTTTTATGGTAGAAAAGTCATCTTTCTTGGTTGAAAATAAACTTTTTTTGGTTTAAAATTCAAGTTTTCAAATTAAAAATTAAACTGTATTTGAAAAAATCGTTTTTTGGGCTTGAGAATTTAACTATTTGGTTAACAATTCAACTATTTGGCTGAAAGACCTTTTGTTTTTGCTTGAAATGTAATTTAATATAATATATAATACATATAATAATATAATAATATTTGGTTTGAATGCAACTGTTTAGTTAAAAATTAATTATCCTGTTGTTGAAAATACGTTGTTTTGGTTTGAAAATTCATATCTTTTGGTAGCAACATTTTTTTGATTGAAAATGTAATATATTTCGACTTCAAATCTGAGGAATTTAAAGTGTTACACATTGAATTTAATATGGTATTTACATTAATTTTATTTAAAAGAATGTTTTCCCCTATTTTCATGAAAAATCTCTCTCTAGAACTCAGGTTGTTAACGGGGGCAATGGGGGAGGGGGGGGGGGGAGTAGCACAAAAACAATCATTTAAAATATCTAAAACAAATAATTGAATTTTACCTTTTTCAAAGAGGGCTCATTACCATGTTTCGAATATTTAAAACGTTTAAAACTATCCAAAAGTTATAAACAATCAAGAAAAGTTGATTGCAAAAACGCTTTAAGAAACTTAATGATACTACCCTGTTAATGACAAAGAACCATTTTCTGCTATACAAAAACTTCCATAAAAATAGAATTTTAATTATAAATAATACAATTTCAATTCCTTTGAATTTTAAATAATTCAAATTTCAGAATTTTAATCTGAAACCATTTAATTTCGAGATTTTTCAATTCAAAATAAAATTGCTCATTTTTGAACGCTTCGAATTAGAAATGGTAGAATTTCATCTCCTCTCTAATGAATTTGTCCCATTTTCAAAATTGTATGCTGAAATTTTTCAATTTTCAGAGCATCTGATTACAAAATTTTCAATTTCAAATTATTCAATTTTAAACGGTTTTATTTACAGGGTGGGTGTCCAGCGGTTGTTGGGAGCATTATAATTAATTCATCATAAGATTTTTCTTTTCCAGGTTTTCTAGGTCAAGAAGTCAAGTTTTTGCAGGTATCCCATTTTTACATCAAATAATGAATAAAATAATTAAACAACCATTTGTTAAAGATGTAAAAAATCAGACATTTCATTTTTTATTAGCCCACAATTTTGAAAGAAAGTAGAAACATAAACAAATAAATTCTTAATTTTTTGCGAACATAAGTCTTCTTTGAAACCCTTGAAATCTGTGAATTCGTTAAAATCTCTTGATGTACTTAAAATATTTGTGAAATCTTGAAAGTTCTGTAAAATATTTTGGAAATTTTTTAAATTGTTGTAAAATATTTGGAATCTTTTGTGTTCGTTTGAAATCATTGAAATCTTCTCAAATTTGTTGAAACCTTTTGAAATAGTTTAACATCATTGAAATCTTCCGTATTCGTTTGAAATCATTGAAATGTTTGAAATCGTTTTAGATTTTTTAAATGTCTCGAAATCTTTGAAATCTGGTGTACTGTAACCTTTTTGAAATCTTTGGAATTCTTGTATTCTTTAGAAATCTTTATGAAATTTTTATAAAATCTTTGTGAAATCTTTTGTATTAATTTGAAATCATTAAAATATTTTTAATCTGTGTAAAATCTTTTGAAACCTTAGAAATCTGGTTTACAATAACCTTTTTAAAATCTTTGGAAATGTTCAAAATCTTTGGAAAATTTTTGTGAAATATTTGTAAAATTTTCTTATATCTTTGTTTGTGAAACCTTTTTTATTCGTTGAAAGCATTGAATTTTTTGAAATCTTAGTGAAATCTTTTCAAATTTTCTAAAATGTTTTGAAACCTTTTGAAATCGTTTTAAACCTTCAAAATGTTTTAAAATCTTTGAAATCTGGTGTACTTGTACCTTTTTCAAATCTTTGAAATGCTTTAAATCTGTTTTTAAAGCTTTGTGAAATCTTGTTTGATTTTTTAAATCTTTAGTAATGTTTTGTAATCTGGTTGTACACCCAAAAACCGAGTGGTGAAACCCTTGAAAAATCCGTTATATGGCCATGGCTTAATCTAATTCTGAAACTGAATTAACATCGAAATTTTTAACTAATAATATTTATAATTTGTAAGTTAAATATCACAAAAAGGTATACTTTAACATTCTATATTAACGGAGACGAAATAAAAAACTTATAGAATTATTCACAATATTAAAGTCTGTTCATTGCAATCTATAAAATAATTGGTAAAGTCTGCGAAAAATTCCTAGAAATCTCTTTATTTGCTCTGTAATCAGTAAAAGATCAATTATATCTTGATAAATAAAAAACTTTTCAGTATCAATATTTCTTCTAAACGAGAGGTTTCTTTCACAATAGACTAAAAGATTTAAATTACTTTTCGCATTTCAATAAAATAACTGTTTTAAAAGAAAAAAAATTAATTCAAGGTTCTCGTGAAAAATTCAAGGAGATTTCCAGGTTTTCAAGGTAGCTGGACACCCTGATTTAGAAATGATACAAGTTCATTTCCTTTTTAATTCCATTCGAAATATTGTCTTTTTTCAAAATTTTTCCTAATCTAGAAATTAAATAGCGCGTGCATTTACTTCTAGTTAACTAAATAAAAAACATCAACAATCTTGCCGGTTTTCTTTTTCAAATAATGACAACCGGCACAATAGTGAATTAAACCTCCACAGCACAAAAAAAGTATATTTTAAACCACTCATAATGCAACAAACAAAGAAATAACGGGTATAAAACTAAGTTCAAACAATACAGTAAATCAGTCTTTCATTGTCGATAAAAGTCACAACAAAGGAAAAACCCCCACGTTCATTATAAAACAATAACAAAAGAGGCCGAGCAATTAGAAGCGATAAGGAAAAAAAGGAAAAACTCGGCTCTCCAGAGACCGGAAATCTTTATTTTTAACTCAGCTTCGAAAAACATTATATTCCCAGGAGAAACCGCATGAGTCTGACCTATATCGTGAATCCTCGATAAAGGAAAATCTCATCGCGAAATTAGGGCAGGGCCAGGTCAAGGTTTCAAGCGTTTCATGCGGATCAGCTGTATCCGCGAAAGCCTATTTCGAGGTTATGCTCAAAACTTAGATTTCAAATTGCCATCGAGCGGTCACTCACCTTGAGAAATTTGTCGACAAACACTTCGATTCCTTTGACTCTCGCATAATATCCGCGATTAATTTCTGGAGTTTTCTTGTTAGTTTGCTTGACGAAAAAGTTTATAAATGGATCCGACCAATATCCGCACTGAACCGCGTACCTTTTACAATCACTGGCATCATCGTTTGTTGCCTGAACGGCCTCGTCGTTCGCCATTTCCTTAATCATCACGCTTTTCTTTTTTATCAATCGAAATTACACATTATTTCGAGTTTTTCGGGGTGAAAATGTATACCTGTCGCCTGTCACTCACTCCAAACTGACTTGACTGGACTGAGCGGCCATTGCGAAATTCGCGAAACGCAGGTTCGCAGGTCCGTATCAATTTGCTCTTGCAAAAAACTTGATTTAAAAAATATATTTTAAACTTAATTTTTTTCATTTATAAGATCAGAAATTAATCGAAATTGGTAGTAATTTTCCTTTTTTTTAATATGCAGTACATTGTTCTCTTTAATATCTTAGTGTTTTATTAATTTCGATTTAAATTTAGCGCCTGCGCGAGAAACTCCAATTCTAGTTTGCGCATTGCGTTTTAATTTTTATTTGTTTATAAATTGATGGATAACACATTGTTACTCTTTATTTTTATTATTTAGGGCCATTTTTTTATAAATGATAAACTACATTTTCCTAAATACGGAAGTTATGGTCAAAACGATTTAAAAAATTGATATAACCTAAAATTGAATTTCGCGGTCGCGTTCCAAGTTTAAATCGTCCGTTGGCCAACTTGCATCGACTTGTCAAATCTAGTTGAAGAGGTATTTTCCCGGAATCAAAAGCGTAACGTTGAGCTCTCGGATTTCAGGTCGAAAATCAAAATTTTTCGTCGGTTTTTATTGAAATTCAAGGTGGTTCGAGTATCGGAATTGCTGAGGGATAAAATAATGTAAAAATGTAGGAAAATCAGGGTGAATTTGTGGTTTTTTTCGACTTTCGGCCTTTCGCCATTGCGGTTTGCTAGAAATTCATTTTACGTATTTTTAACACAAAACCGGTCAGATTTCGAGTTCCAAGGATAAAATTCCACTTTTGAGTAACTCATAAAGATATTTCGTCGTGCGTGAAGTGTTTTTTCGTGCATAAGAAGCCTCAAATTGATATATTTTCGAGCGGGATTGTGACAAATTCGGACTTTTTCAGTGGATATTTCTGATTTTATGAGAACTTGATCTAGATTTTCTACCCTGTCAATTTGGCAAGTACGATTTTATCCTATAAAATTATCTTATCCTATAAAATTATCTTATCCTATAAATTATCCCATAGAATTTGGACCACCTCATAAGGCGAACCAAATTTTTTCTTCGAATTTTCATTCATATCGCCCCCAAATTTGTTCCAGTCCAAAAAAATGATATTTACGGGTTTCGCAAGCCCCATGAATTTTAACACGTATTTTCCATAAGAAAAAAAAGACTCTTGTAAATTTTATTCATCATTGTCAATTTTTCGAAACTCTTCAAAATGAACTATAGAATACGAATCAAAAATTACTTTTTAAATATCAAACCCATAAGACTATTTTATAGGGTCCCACAAAAACCCCATAAGTAAAAAATTGGGGTTTAAGAATTGTTGACGCCAGTTATAATTTTTTGCAGATTTTTTGTATACAAATTATTTTTAACACATAAAGTATTACTTTCTGTTGATAATTAGAGATTTAAATAAATTGTTTATTTAATTTATTGTTGTTGTTAGAAATTTTCTCTTAGAATAGAGTTAGAAAGTCGAGTTTTTTTCCGAATTTTTCAACTTGTTTTCAATTTTCAGTTACGGCGAGGCAATAATCAATTAAATTTAAGACCAAAATAATTGTTTAAACAATGTATTATTGTTTATAACTGTCTTCTCGTATAGTAATGCTAGATAGTTTTGGTTTTCTCTGAAATTTTCAACTTTTTATCCACTTTTCACTTAGAGTATGGTAAAAATCGTAAAAACAAATAAATTGAAAAACCCGTGCCCTTTGATCGAAAAAAAAATTTCTCTAAATTTTCTCCGTACCTAAACGTTGTGTTTAATGGGACGACTCAATAATCCCGAAAAATAAAATTCCCGACACTGTAAAATTCCCGTATTGGAAAATTCCCAAATAATCAAATTCCTGAATAATAAAATTTACAAATATAATGAAACTCCCGAATTGGGGAATTCCCATATAATAAAATTCCTGAATAATAAAATTCTCGAATTTGAAAATTATTGACAGTTTCTAATATTACCGAATTTGAAAATCCCCAAAAAATAAATTTCGCGACACTGTAAAATTCCCGAATTGGAAAACTCCCTAATAAGAAAATTTCCGAATAATAAGATTTCCGAATAATGAAATTTCCGAATAATTAAATTCCCGAGCAGTTTTTAATATTACCGAATTGGAAATTCCCAAATAATAAAATTCCCGATACTGTAAAATTCCCGAATT
>CAKNYM010051681.1:133096-144490 GCA_932195095.1 Andricus curvator
CGTTTTTTCTGCAATTTTCAACTTTTTCTCCACTTTTCACTTAGAGTGTGGTAATAATTACAATGCAATTTAACAAGAAATTATTTTAAAAAATTACTATTGGTTACCTTCTATAGTAATCCTAGATAGTTGCCATTTTTTTTAATTTTCCATTTTTTGTCAAGTTTTCACATCGAGCGAGGCAATATTTAATGGAATTTAACAAACTTAGTTGTTTAAACAAATAATTATTGTTTATAACAGTCTTCTCTTATATAAACAATGTCACAAATGTATGGCTTTTTCTCAAATTTTCCACTTTTTGTCCACTTTTCACTCAGAGTGTGATAATAATTCATGCAATTTAACAAACCATTATTTAAAAAATTATTATTATTTACCTTCTATCGTAATCCTAGATAGTTGCCATTTTTTGTCAACTTTTTACTCAGAGCGAGGCTCAATTTAACAAACAATTATTTCAAAAAATTATTATTATTTACCTTCTATAGTAATCCTAGATAGTTTCCATTTTTTTTAATTTTCCATTTTTTGTCAACTTTTCACTTAGAGCGAGGCAATATTTAATGGAATTTAACAAACTTAATTGTTGAAACAATTTATTATTGTTTATAACTGTCTTCTCGTACAGTAATGCTAGATAGTTTTGGTTTTTTCTAAAATTTTCAACTTTTCGTCCATTTTTCACTTAGAGTGTGCTAATAATTAATGCAATCCAACAAACAATTTTCTAAACAAATTATCATTGTTTATCCTCTCCTAAAGTAATGCTAGATAGTTGCCGTTTTTGTTGTTGAAATTTTCCACTTTTTGGCAACTTTTCACTTAGAGCGAGGTAATAATTAATGGAATTTAACAAACTTAATTGTTTATACAAATAATTGTTTATAACTGTCTTCTCTTATAGTAATTCTAGATAATTGCGGGGTTTTTTTCTGGGATTTTTAACTTTTTGTCCACTTTTTCTTGGTGTGATAATAATTAATGCAAGTTGAAAAACATAATATAATCCATGCAGATAATATGAAGAATATTTCGAGTATCTGTTTTATTTCAGAAAAATATATTCTCAAAAAAAAAAAAGATTCTTTAAAAAACTGATTCTCTCTAATGTTAATTTATTATTTACTCACAACCAAATAGCCAAAGCAAAGTAAAAAATTTAGAAAAAAATGCAACATTCTAGCATTATTCTAAGAGAAGATATTTGTAAACAATAATAATGTCTTTAAACAATTAGATTGGCTAAATTGCATTAATTATTGCGAGTTTCTACACGTACTGAAAAAATCCGGCTATTCGTAACGAAATTTCGATACAAATAGCCCCTTTTCCAGCTCTCCCTATTCGTACCGAAAAAATTGGGCTATTTGTACCAAAATTTAGATTCATGTCGCCGCCTTAATTATTACTTCGCTCTAAGTGAAAAGTGGACAAAAAGTTGAAAATTTCTGAAAAAAGCGCAACCATCCAGCATTATTCAAAGAGAATAAATATTATTTAAAATAATAATAAAATGATTAAACAATTATGTTTGTTAACTTGAATTAATTATTATTCGCTCTAAGTGAAAAGTTTACAAAAAGTGGAAAATTTCAGAAAAAGCGGCAACTATCTAGCATCAATATAGGAGAAGATATAGTTATGAACAATAATAATTTCCGTAAAGAATTGCAATCTTGAGGCGAAGTACCGAAAAAGCTTCTCAAATATAAAGGTATTTTAAGTCAAGAAGCTCTTTTAATTTCTCAAAAATGACTATAGATATTGAATTTCGAAGTTATGTCATATGTACAAAAGTATTTATTTTCATGTCAAGTAATTACATTGTTCAAAAAGGCCGTTTTTTAATACCACCTTGAAAATATCAGACATTAGGATCAAGCATATTCTCTATTGAATATAAACGAATCAAGCGTAAATAAAACATTTAATAAAACTAATTATTTGCAAAACTCGAGGGATTTTTTCGCAAATCCCTCGATCTATCATAACAATATTATTTCATAATAGTAACTAGCAAAACTGAGTATTAAAAAAACACGATGAATAATTAAAATTCAAAGGACGTATTAACAATAAAAGAAAAGCCAATACTAATCTAAGAGTATAGTAAAAATACACAATAAAAAACTGGCGTAAGTCAAAGTATAAATAATATTAATGATCGTATATGACTCTTATTAAAAAATTCTAAATGACGCATTTCGTGAAAAAATCGGATGAGAAAATCGCGTTATTAAGTAATTAAATAATCAGAATTTATATTCGACTAGCTCGCATCTTTTACCTTCTAACAATCTTTTAAAAATATTTTTCATTTAGAAAACTGCAGTTATGATTTATCATCTTTTCTTCTTTGTTTCTTCATCACAGTTCCGTGTCAGGTTTTTTACTCGTCGTTTCCTTCGTTGTTGTACTAGTCTTTACTTTTCTCTTCGGCGGAACCGGAACTTCAGAACCTTCAGGAGGAGGAGTTTCAGGAACTGATTTATCAGCTTCAAGCTGTGCAGACTTCGTGGCGGTTGTTTTTTTCAGGACCTTCTTTTTTTCAGTTGAACTTGAACCTTCAACTTCACCTTCCTTCTTCTTTACAACCTTCTTCACAACCTTCTTCGCAACCTTTTTCCCAGAAGATTCACCTTCAGCTTCTTCAGATTCCTCAGTCGATTGTTTTTTTACAACTTTCTTCACCACCTTTTTTGCAGCTTTTGCCTCACCTTCTGCCTCTTCTTCAGGATCAATTTGTGGACTCGTGGGCGGGGTTGCCTCAATTACTGTTGGCGTTGGAGGAGCTTTAATTTCCTTTGATCTGGTTGGTCTTGCAGGAGAGTCTGAAGATTCTGATTCTGCAGTTTTTTCTGCCGCACTTTCGGAAGAAGCTTCAGTTTCTTTTTGTTCTTCGGGCTTCTCAACTGAACCTGAAATTTCGCTGGGCTGTCGCTGAGGAATTTTAACTGTGAGTTTTGATTCACTCACAGGAAGCAAAGGTTTTTCCATTGAAAAACTTCTACTTGTGCGACGTTCAGATTTTGGTTCTTCAGCTTTTGTTTCTTCTGATGCTTTAGCTTCTGTTGGTGCTTCACTTTCTTTCTGTACTTCAGTTTCTTTTGATACTTCAGTTTCTTTTGGTGCTTCAGTTTCTTTTGGTGCTTCAGTTTCTTTTGGTGCTTCAGTTTCTTTGGTTTCTTCTTTAGGTTGAACCCCTTGTGTCGGAACCTGTATTGGTTCTGGAATAAGAGAAACGACATTTTGACTACGAGCTAATAAGGCAGTTGAACTTTCCGAAGTTTCAGATGTACAGGAGATTGTTGATGAAGGAAGAATTTCAGTTTGAGGATCGACAGAACCATTCTCAAGTTTAGGAGCTGCAGGTTCTAAAGTTGCCGGTTCCGAAGTTGCAGGGTCGATCAGAGCTTCAGAAACAGCGAGGGCAGATTCTTGAGCTGTAGTAACAATAGAAGAAATAGCTTCTTCACCAACTGGTAAAGTTACTTGAGAAACTGATTCTTTCGGCTCTGCTTGTAAAACCGACTCCGCTACCTGAATCGGAACTGGTTTTTCTTGAGCTTCTTCTTTTTGAAGTTGCTCAGTTACTGGTGTTTCAGGAACTGGTTCAGTTACTGGTATTTCAGGAGCTGGTTCAGCTACTGGCGTTTCCTGAGTTTTTTCAGGAATTGCTGCAGTTTCTGGAACTGGAGTCGTTTGAATTTGTTCAGGAACTGGAGCTGATTCAGCTCCTGAAACTACTGGAGTTGGCTGAACTTCCGGAACGACTGTAGCTTTCAATTCTTCAGGGACGACTGGAATTTCCGGGACTGGTTCAGGAACCACTGGAGCTGGCTGAACAGCTTCAGGAACGGAAGATTCCAGAATCGGTTCAGGAACCACTGGAGTTGGTTGAACAGCTTCAGGAACTAGATTTTCCGGAACTGGTGCAGGAACCACTGGAGTTGGTTGAACAGCTTCAGGAATTAGAGTTTCCGGAACTGGTTCTGGAACCACTGGAGTTGGTTGAACAGCTTCAGAAACGGGAGATTCCTGAACTGGTTCAGAAACTGGAGTTTCTGAAACTGGTTCAGGTATTACAGGAACTGGTTGAACAGCTGGTTCAGGAACTTGTTCAGGAACCACTGGAGTTGATTTTATTTCTTCAGGCACGACAGGAGTTTCCGAAACAGGTTCCGGAACTTTTTGAACTTCCAAAGCTGCTGGAATTTGTTGCACTTCTTCTACTGGAACCGGGGTTTCCGGTATTGAAGCAACAGAAGGTTTTTGCTCTCCTGAAATTTCATCCGTTGCTAGAGCTGTTTCAGAAAAATATCCGAATTAGAAATATTAGAAAAAATGTTGTAGGTATCCTAACAGTACATGATGTAAATACATTATTTTTTATTAAATGTAGTATTAGTAGTGTGTAATGATTAATGATAAAATGAAAAATGATTTGTTGAAAAGTATAAAGTATGATTGAACCCCTTTTTTGCTAAAGCGGGTGGCCACTCAAACCTCAGAAAAAAATTCTCTGCCTCTTCTTGGTTTTCAAAAATATCTTCCCGTCATTCAAATTTAAAAATTAGAGCCTTTAAAACTATATTTTATGTTTGAAGTATTCAAAATTGAACTGCAAATTAAACATTTAAAGTTGCTAAAAATATACATTCAAAAGGAAAGTTTAAAAATTACATTTTTAAATTAATTTTTCCAGACCAATGGCCACACTCTCAGTGTTAGTAAAAAGCTGTGCAAAGCACAAAAACAATAACAAGCTGTTGTGACAAAAATGCAACTTAGATACTAACAATAAAAGCTCTTGTAGTATTTTTCTACAAATTTTAATTATAAACTATTTTTCTCTTAATTTTCATAAATTCTAAAAGAAAATATGTCAAAATGTCTACTTTAATATTCAATTGAAAATTGCACTATTAATAAGCAATATTTTCTAAATATGCAGGGCTCGGATAGTGCGACTTTTTCTACTTTTTTTTTACTTTTTGAAGAAAAATGCGACTAATCTACTTTTTTCATAGAAGTTCTCTATACTTAGTTTAAATTTTAATCACAATGAAACTTTGAGAATTAAAATTCAAACTTAGAAAGAATAGTACCACTTTAATTGAAAACATTAAAAATTGAATAATGTCTCATTAAAACTTTATTCGGAGAAAATTTTTAATTAATAGCGTTGGAAATTAATAAATTTCTAATTTCGTGAATCCGTACTCAAAAGTTTTAATTTTTTCAAATTGCAAGAATTAAGAATTTTTATATCGAAAATATTTAAAATCGATTAATTTCAAATTCTATTAGTCTTCACACTCTTTCCCCTATTTCCCTGTTTCCAAAAAACTTTCCCTTTTTTCTCGTTTTTTCGCCTAAATTCGAACTGAATTCATAGAACCCAATAAGAACATTAAACTATTTTTGGTTAGAAATAATTCTTTTTTGTTGAAATTTCGACTAGTTATTTGAAAATTTAATTATTTTGTTAAAAAGTCATCTTTCTTGGTCGAAAAATTTTACTGTTTTGTTACTCGCCTTTTTGGATAAAAAAAATGAATCCTTTGGCCTCAAAAAGTCCTCTTTTTGGTTGAAAAATCATTTTTTGGTTGACAATTTATCATTCTTGGCTGAAAATTAACTTTTTTATTGAAAATGTAACTTCTTCAAAAAATGCATCTTTCTGGCATGTATATTCGACTATTTGGTTAAAAATTCATCCATTTTGTTGAAAATTGGTCTCTTTTGATTGAAAGTCCAACTAAATGGTTGTGAATAAACTGTTTGGTTAAAACTTAATTTTTTGTTGTTTAAAATTCGACCATGTGTTTGAAAAATCAATTATTGTGAACAATCGTCTTTTTGATTAAAAAATTCATCGTTTATGGTGCAAAAGTAATCTTTTTTAGTTGAAAATTCATCTTTCTTGGTTAAAAATGAACTTTTTTCTTGAAGATTCGTCTCTCTTGATTGAAAGTTCAACTATTTTGTTGAAATTTGATATTTTTCGTTGAAAATTATATACTTGTTCAAAATTCATCTTTTTAGTTTAATAATTCAACTGTTTAAAAAAAAATTCTTTTTGGCTCGAAAATTCAACTATCTGGTATTTTTTGTTGAAAATTTAACTGTCTTCTAAAAGATTCGTCTTTTTGGCATGTAAATTCAACTATTTGGTTAAAAATTCATCTATTTGGTTAAAAATTCGTCTCTTTTGGTAGAGAGTCCAACTAAATAGTTTTTAATGCAACTGCTTGGCTAAAAATTAATTTTTGGTTTGAAAATCCAACTATTTGGTTGAAAATGCCTATTTTTTGGTTGAAAACAAACTATTTGTTGAAAAACTCAACTTTTTAGGGTGATAATTCAACTGTAATATAAAAATTCGTAATTTTGACTTGAAAATTCAACTGTTTGGTTGAAAATGTATCAATTTTTGATTGATGTTTAATTTCTTTTATTTGAAATTTCCACCAGTTGGTTGAAAATACAATTATTTTGTTCAAATGATATCGTATTTGGTCATAAATTCAACTGTTTTGTTGAAAAATCGTCTTTTGGATAGGAAATTCTTCCTTTTAGATTGAAAATTCATGTTTTATGATGGAAAAGTTTTTTGAACATTTTTTTGGTTGAAAATTCATCTTTCTTGGTTGAAAATTAACTTTTTTCTTGAAAATTCGTCTCTTTTGACTGAAAGTTCAATTATTTGGTTGTAACTTCAATTATTTGGTTGAAAATTCATCTTTTTGTCGTTGAAAATTATCTTTTTGATGAAAATTCAACTTTTCAGGTTGGTGATTCAACTCTGTAGGGTTGTAATTCAACTTTCTTTTATAAAATTCGTCTTTTTGGCTCGAAAATTCAACTACGTGGTTGAAGTTTATTCTTTTTTGTTTTTAAATTTGCGATCACTTGGCTTATTTTAAAAATTCAACTATATGATTGAATATTAATCTGTCGGGTTTTAAAGTCAACTGTTTTCTAAACAATTCAACTTATTTGTTAAAAATTTCACTTGGGGTTGAAATTTCGTCTCTTTTGGTTAAAAACTCAACTACTTTTTTGAAAATGAAATATATTTCGAATAGAACTCTTAGGAATTTAAAGCGTTTCGTATTGAATTCAATATTGTATCTACATTATTTTTATTAAAGAGAATTGATTCGCCTATTTTCGTGAAAAATCACCCTATTTCCTCGGTTTCGAGAGCATTTTGGGCTGTCAACTCTGAATTATTAAAAAATGAATTATTTCTTATTCAAATTACACAGTCTCAAATTTAAAGCCTTAATTGTTCAGTAATTTTAAGTTGAAAATGTTTTTAAAAATGAATTTTCCTGAAGTTAAAAATGAATGTAAATTATAAACTTGTCTCATCTAAAAATAATCCAATTTGACAACCTTAACAGTTCAGAAAGAAATATTTTAAGCCCAGATTGAGAATCCTTCAAACTGAATGACTATGCTGTTAAAAATGTTGTTAACTTTAAAGTTTATTTTGATTGTGCAAAGAATATTATTTTAAAATCAAAAAGAATGATGTGCTCTATATTCCTAAACAAATAAAAGTATTATTTCAGTCATTCACAGTCTGACACTGCTTTTTTTCGTATCTTATCTAAAAAACGTGGTGTAACGATATGTCTCGAAAATCTCGCAATCATGGTTGTTAAAAACCTGATTCGCTTTTCATTAATTGAAGTTGTTTTATAACTTAAATTAAAAATTGTATAAATTAAATCCGTAAATTTTCGAGTATGTTTTTTTTCGTCAGAAATTTGTATTTTAAATGAAAACAAAATTTCGAGAAAGATTTACAGCTTTTCAACAATTTAAGGTTATCTTTCACCTAATATTGGTATTTTAAAACAAGAATCATCAGATTTAAATTCAGTAATTATTCATCAGATTATTATTCAGAAACAATAAAGTATAGTTCAAGTTCCAACCAAGTAGTTGAACTTTCAAATCAAAAAGTCGATTTTTTAACAGAAGAGTTGAATTTTTAACCAAGAAATATTTTCCAGTGAATAAAAGAAAAAAAATTTAATTCAAAGTTTTTACTTTCAAGCCAAAACGCGATTTTTCTACAAATCAGTTGAATTTTCACCCACCAAAATATGAGTTTTTATCAAAATGCATGAATTTTAAACCAAGTATGTAAATAAATTTTCAACTAAAAAAGAAAAAGTTCCAACCAAAAATGGAATAGTTTGATTTTGAAGAAAAAAATATTGTTTAACAAAAAAAAAAGGAACTAAAGAAAAAACATTTAAATTTTCAACCAAATAGACGTATTTTTAACTGAAGTGATGAATCTATGACAAAAAAAAATGAATTTTGTACACATTAGTTTCAGTTTCAACTAAGTAGTTGAATTTTCAAACTGAAAAGACGAATTTCTAACCAAAAAGTTGAATTTTAAAGTAAAAAAAACAAGAATTTTCCACGATAAGTTCATTTTAACCAAAAAGACGACTTTTCTAAAGAAGAGATTAATTTTCCACACACCAATATCAATTTACAACAAAAAAGTTAATTTCGAGCCCAACAGTTGAACTTTTAACCAAATATTTGAATTTTTTAGCAAAGCAGTCAAATTTTCAACCCAAAGAGACTAATTTCCAACAAAACAGTTGACTTTTCAACTAAAGAGGATCGATTTTATAAAAAAAAAGTTTCTAAAAAACAACATTCTTCGTTGCTAAAAGATTCTGCGGCTTAATTTTGTTTAAAATAATAAAATCAAGCTTGAACAATTTCGGATTGTGCTAATGTATTTCGTCTGAAATCGAAATTTTTATTAAAAAATCATTAGATTTCAAAGAAGATTAATCATTTTTGAACAATTTTAAGTTAAGTTTGGGGTTTTACATCGAAAATTGTTATTTCCAAACAAAAATCATTATAATTTGAACAAGATTTAAAATCTTTCCACAATTTTTTATTAGGTTTTATTTTTTTTCGACGGAAATTGGTATTTTTTACGAAAAATGTAACGGTTTGATTGTCTATACAAAATATTATATAATTATTCTGAAGTTAAGATATCAATTTTCATCAATTATTAAAAATATTGTTCTTTCATTTCTATTATTTTAGATAATAGATACTACGAAAATACAAAAATGTTATATTTTAGTTTAAAAATTGGCGAGACAAAAAAATCGCGCGCTTATATTTCACCGGAAATATCGATATAAATTTCGAAGAAGATTCAAAATTTTTGAACAATTTCAGATTATATAATGTTAGTCTTTTTCGTCGAAAAGTAGTATTTTAGATACAAAAATCCATAAGATTTTTCATATTATAATTATTCATCAGATTATTATTATAGTATTATTCAGATTTTAAAACTTTTAAGATCCGAGCCCTGAATATATTATCCATAATGATACTTAATTTTTCTATATGATTTAACAAACATGGAAGATGAGAACCCAAAAATCAAATTTGAGTTTGATCAAACAAAATGAATCTTAAAAAATGTAAATTATGATTTTAAAAAAACCTGTGAAATCAAATTTATGAATGTTGTTGTATCGTTGTTTGAGAGAATCTTGATAACTCGTGAGCTTTTGAAATATTTACCCAAATAAAGCAAAATGACAATGCAAGACGCAGCAATGCTTATGACGCCAGGATCGGTTAGTTGCTCTTCACTGCTCCTGTTTCAAAATTCAAACACTCAAACTTAATAATCAGAAATTTTCACACTGAAATAGCCTTGATTGGAAATCTTCAATTTCCTGATCTGCCTTCGTAGAATATGACCGAGATTTTCAAAAATCACTGGTAATTTTTTCATAAAATTGAATTACTTTAATTAGATTTTTGAAAGACTCGACGTCAAGTTTTCAACATATTATTAATTATTATTAGCGCATGCCTTATTATCTTTGGGACAAAAAATAAAAATAAATTTGAAGCACGACTTTTTAGAGCAAGTTATTGCTGTTTATTACGAACACATTAAATCCTTTTAATTAAAAATTAGAAAAATATAATAATAAAATATCTAATCGTCAATTTATTTTTCTGCATTCTTGCAAGGTTTTATATTTTATAACCTACCAGGTACGACTTCTTCTGGTTTTTTCGTTTCTGTTTTTTCGGCTTCTGCTTTCGCGAGGGCCTCAGCCACTTCCTTCTTTAATTCTGTGTCATCCGTCTAGTAAAAAAATTAAATTAAAAAAAGTATTGAAACTAAAATCTTTTTAAAAAACTCGTTTCTTTAAAAATAATTCTTAAATTCTAAAAATGGACAAACAGCCTACCAGGTAGAGATTTAGAATAGAATTTAATCTTAATCGCGGGATTCGAGATTACTATTTAATATCGGTCGTATTGAATACAAAATTAAAATATTAGTTACCTGAGGTGGTGTTTTTTCTCGTACAGGTCCCGTGGCAAGCGTTGAAGAAATTTTCTTCCAGATGTTATCAAAACTGTCTCTGCCCAAATAATCGATTTGTCCTTGTTCCCAACTCTGTTTTCTCATATGTTCTTCAAAAACCAGTTGTTCGTTACTTCTGGGTTCACCCAACGTTAGTTTAGCCAAAGCTCCGGCCAGTCCAGCCTAAATAACAAATCAATAAAAATATAGTGAATAAGAAATAACACCGAATTTCTCACAAAATATTTACATTTTACATCTCTAAAAGCAATGCTAAAGACATTAAATTATTTTAAAAAAATATTTACAGGGTTGCTACAGGTCAGGGAATTCTGAAAAGTCAGGTAATGTCAGGGAAAACAGGCGTTTTTTTTAATTTACCCCCCCCCCCCAATCTTACTTACATTTTATAAAATTAAAGAATGAACATAACATACAAATTCTGTTAATTAAATAAAGGTGGAACCTTAATGAAATTATATTTAGAAAATAAAACGTGTTCATAATAAGTCTTACAAACGTATAATTTTATAGGTTTTTTATTTTATAATTTATTTTGGATTGAGAATTTATGTTTGTGTTCAAAATCTTGTTAAGAATTCAACAATTTGGTTAGAAAGTCATTCTTTTGTATGTAAAATTCAAATGTTTTGTTGGATATTAATCTTGTTGGGTTTAAAATAAACCTTTTTGTTGAAAATTCATATTTTCGGTTTGAAAATTCAACTGTTTTGTAGAAAAGTTGTCTTTTTACACGGAGAAAAAAATATGCCTATAATAGTAAGAGCACTAGTCATGCTTTTGTCGTAGGTTTCATTCTTGCTATCTTGGTACAAAATTCATTCATTTTAAGCAGGAATCCCTTTATCCTAAAAAAGTACAAAGCTTCATGCTTTTAAAGCCGTTATCCCTTGCGAAAATAGCTCGAACTTCGCCTTGCTACGGTTGTAAGAAAACTCATCCTATTAGAGTATGAGTACTCTTACAAA
>CAKNYM010051681.1:144590-179342 GCA_932195095.1 Andricus curvator
CGGTTGTAAGAAAACTCATCCTATTAGAGTATGAGTACTCTTACAAACGAGATATTAGGTCACGCGCAAGCGCCGGTAGGCGTGGCCTAATATCTCTTTTGTAAGAGTACTCATACTCTAATAGGATGAGTTTTCTTACAACCGTAGCAAGGCGAAGTTCGAGCTATTTTCGCAAGGCACAACTGCTCTAAGGGCATGTGACTCCAGCAATAACGGCATGCGCTTGATTCTTTTATGGTATAGGACATTTAATGCTAAAAATGTCTAACCTGATGCCAATATTGGTAGAAATTCATACCAATTTCGCACATGAAGTTCCATGCTGTAATATTAAGAGCTCAGCCTACTATAACAGTGTGGTTTTTTTCTCCGTGTAGCTTAAAAATGCATGTCTTAGCGAAGCATATTTTTTTGGTGAAAATTCAACTACGTTCTTGCAGTGGAACTACTTTATTAGAAATTCATTTTTTTTTTGTAGAAATTTAATCCTCTTGGTTAAAAATTTATCTTTTTGGTCGAAAAATCAACTATTTCGTTGAAAATTAACCTTTTTGTTGCAAATTCATATTTTCGGTTTAAAAATACAACTGCTTTATAGAAAATTCGACTTTTCAGCCGAAAAATTCATATCTTACCGTGAAAATTCCATATTTTTTCGTTGACAATTCAACTTCATTTTACTTGAAAAACCTTTTTTTTGGTTGAAAATTTAACTGTTTTGTTGAAAATTCGTCTTTTTCGAGAAAATCAATTTTTTTGGTTGAAAATTCATTATTTTATTTGAAATTTTATTTCTTTGGTTAAAAAATTCACCTATTTTGCTGAAGATTAATTTTTTTTCTATTTTTAAATTAATTTTTTTTCTATTTCCAAATTAATTTTTTAAACAGAAATTCAACTATTCCATTTTTTTTAATTCATCTTTTTTTTCAAATTGAAATATTTTGTTTCAAATTGTTCATTTTAGTTGAAAAGATTTCTTTGGTGAAAAATTCAACTATTTTGTTGAAAGTGGAACTGTTTTGTTAAAAATTTATTTTTTAGTTGATGATTCATCATTTTACTTGAAAAACCTTTTTCATGGTTGAAAATTTAACTATTTTGTTGAAAATAAGTCTTTTTTGTTAGAAAATGCATTTTCTTGGTTGAAAATTCATTATTTTATTTGAAATTTTATTTCTTTGGTTAAAAAATTTAACTATTTCATTGGAAATTCCTCTTTTTTGGTATAAATGTAATTTTCTTGTTTGATCATTTATTTATTTTTTTTGGACGACAATTAGTTTCATTGTTTGAAAATTTAACTATTTATTTGAAAATTCGCTTTTTTTATTTTAAATTTGATAGAAAATTAATCTTCTTGAAAATTCTTTTTTTTTCAATTTCAACATTTTTCAACTGGAAATTCAACTATTCCATTTTTTTAGATCCATATTTAAAAAAAATTAAACTATTTGGTTGAAAATTGATTATTATAGTTGAAAATTAATTTCTTTGGTGAAGAATTTAACTATTTTGCTGAAAATCCTTTTTTTAATTGAAATTTAACTTTTTCGACTGGAAATTTTACTATTCCACTTTATTCTATGAAAATCCATATTTTTGCTAAAAATTGAACTATTTGATTGAAAATCCATCTTTTTTGTTTAAAAATTAAACTATTTGGATACAAATTCATCTTTTTGATAGAAAATTAGTTTTCCTTTTAATTTATCTTTTTGATTGAAAATTTATTTCTTTGGTTGAACATTGAACAATTTTGTAGAAAATTAATTTTTTTTTTATTTTGAAAAAGTACCTTTTTTGTTAAAAATTCATTTTTTGGTTGAAGATTCATAATTTTTGTTAAAAATTCATTTCCTTTGCTGTAAGATTAACTGTGTTATTGAAAATTCGTTTTTTTTTTTGTTGAAAGGTAATTTTTTTAAACTGAAAATGTATTCATTGCATTTTTTCTCGAAAATTATTTTTTTTTAGTTTAAATTTCATTTATTAAGTTGGAAACTCGTCTTTTTGACTTGGAAACTCGTCTTTTTGACTTGAAAATGAACTGTTTTGTTGAAAATATTTTTTTTCTTCAATTGCAAATTAACTTTGTTAAATGAAAATCTAACTATTCCACTTTCTTGTTGAAAATCTATCTTTTTTGTTTAAAAATTGAACTGTTTGTTTGAAAATTCATGTATTTTGTTAAAAATCTATCTTTTTGATAGAAAAATTAGTTTTTCTAGTTGAAAGTTTATCTTTTTAATTGAAAATTTTTTTTTTTTGATTGAAAATTGAATTATTTTGTTGCAAATTCGTTTTTTTTTCATTTCGAAAATGGAACTTTTTTGTTAAAAATTAATTTTTTTTTGGCTGAAGATTCTTTTTTAATTCATTTCTTTTGCTGTAAGATTAACTATTTTTTTGAAAATTGGTTGAAAATTAATTTTTTTATACTGAAAATGTATCTATTCCAATTTTTCTTAAAAATTGATCTTTTTAAATTGAAAATTCATTTATTTGGTTGAAAATTCGTCTTTTATGCTTGAAAATTAATATGTTTGTTAAAAAATTCATCTTTTTTGTAAGATCTTCACCGTTGTCACTAAAAGTCTTTAAGATAAATTTATAAACATTTTTTTCCATTAATATTATTGATCTCCTAAGTATAAGGTTGTTATTTATACCTGCATAAAAAATGTATAACGTTCAGGGAAAAGGTAAAATTAGTTAGGGAAAAGTCAGGGAATTTCGAAATTGGCATTTTGTAACAACCCTGATTCAAAATGTTACAATTTAGTATATACAGAGTTAATAACATATTAATGTATTAAACCGATATTTTTTCAATAAGGGGAAAAAATAATATTAAAACTTAAGATTGGATTAAAAGTTAACCACACAATAAAAACTTCGAAATCAAAACTAAAACCCAAAACAGCAACCAAAGCATTATTAATATAATTTACATTGGCGTAGTGCTGAAAAAAATATTTAATTATATATACATATTGCAAAAAATCACACAATTTTATTGCAATCTCTTCAGAATATTTTCTCAGCTCAAGAATTTTTTTTTCGAAATTAAGAAAAAAAACGGTTTGATGTATTTATTGGGGATTTTTAAAAATATCAAATCCAGAAAACTCGTTTTCTCATAAAATTTCGGACATTTTGGAAAAATATTGAGAGCCTTTTACTTACATAGTGACTCTCTAGGTGCTTCTTTGTCTGTTCAGATTGCGATGCTTTTTTTTTAGGAATAATACGGGGGGGTTTAATAGGAATTTTGGATCTTAAGCTGTGTTTTTTAGTCTGTTTGTCAGTCTGTCTATCTTGTTTCAAATCTGGTCTCTTCTGCAATGCTGTCTTATCTTTAGGTACAGTATTTTTCAAAATTCCTCTAGGAGGAACTCTTTTAGATTGACTAAAACTTTTTTGAACTTCATACAAAGTCTGATGTACCTGGGAATGTATATTTTGATCTTGAGATTCAGATTCCTTACTCTGAGAATGTTCTTCTTCAAATTCAGGCTGAGAATGTTCTTCTATAAACTCTGGTTGAATATTCTGAGACGAATGATCTTCTTGATGAGGTTGAAATACCTGATGAATTTGAGATTCTTCTAGTCTACTTTCTTGATCCCTATGTTCACAAATTGGATGAAAATCTTTCTGATTCTCTTCCTGTTCTTCATGTTCCACCTGGTGGGTTTCACTCTGAGAAAAGTCTTTACTCTCCTTTTGTTCATGATGAAACTCCCTGATTTCATCATCTCTATCACTCGAAAATTGTGAATGATCTTCGAAATAACTTATAGATTCCTGAGTCTGTTGAGGTTCCTGAAAACTGGAACCTTCCTCGGATTTCTGAAAGGAGCTTCCTGATTCTGAATCCACTGGATTTTCTTGGGTAATTTGTTGAATATCTCTTAAAAAGGGATCTAACTGTGGCGAATACGCTTCCCAGGGGTCTTTAAATTCCGAAAAGTCAACTTCGTGAAGTCCAAAGTCACTGTAGGTTTCGTTCTCGATACTGGGATTTTGGGAAAGGGACATAATATTGTGCCAGGGTGGAGCCAAAGAGCCGGTGGCCTTTGCAAGCATCATGCGAAAACAGAAAAATGCACACTCAATATGTTAGTGACAAACTAGGGTTGCAGTGTCCATTTTTTATAAGCTCATGGATGTTGAAAATTTATTTAAAAAAAAAGTAAACTAGAGAGACTTGATATTACTTGGGCAAACGAGTAAATACTGTTAAATCTTTTGAACAGTAAAAATTAAACCCGACAAAAAAAAATCAGTTCTTAAATTGGCCGTGCAATTTTCATTTAGCTTACTCCAGCCAATAGAATTGGAAAAAGTTACATGCAAGGGAACAACAAAAAATAGACACTGACGAGAAACTTAAGAAGAATTTGTGTCAATGAATTTTAATCAAAAGCTGTATTAATGCTCGAAACCTGAGCCCATCGAATTAGTTAAAAATAAAAATTGTGTAAGTATGTACAGTTTTGTATTAATATATTACAATTATTAATTGGTGAGAGAGGTTAATAAAATAGAATTGTTAACACTTTTTTTTAAACTGAGGACATGAATACAGCTCTCAATTCTGATTTGAAACTGTGAAGAACTAAAAAGTATACTTTGAACCACTTATAACTCCAAGAATTTGAATTTGAAATTACTTAGGGATCGTCCATAAACTACGTTACAAATTTGGGGGGGGGGGGGGGGTCAGTGGAAGTAACTTTGCGAACTTAGATAACGTTTTGTACGTTTCCTGATAATAAAATTTGTAAGAATGCTTCTTTTTTCTCTGTCTTTAAGAAAATTACCCTTTTTATACTTTTTTCGCTTAAATGCAAAATAAATTAATAGAACACAAGAAGAAAAATCAACTAGTTTTGGTTGAAAAATCTACTATTATATTTTTAGTTGGAAATTCATCTCGTTTGGTTGCAAATTCTAGCATTTGGTTGAAAATTTTGTTGAAAATGCAACTATTTTGTTAAAAAGTCATCTTTTTGGTCATAAATTGAGCTACTTGGTTAGAAGTTGAACTACTTTGTCAAAAATTTATTTTTTGTTGATAAAAATTTATTTTTTGGGTTGTAGATTCATATCCTTGATTGAAAAATTGACTATTCCATTTTTAGAAAATTAATCTTCTGGGTTAAAAAATCATATTTTAGGTTAAACACTTTTGTTGAAAATTCGCTTTTTTTATGAATCATCATTTGAGTTGAAAATTCATCTCTTTTGTTGAAAATTTAACTATTTTGTTGAAAATTTGTTGTTTTTTTTGGTAGAGAATTAATCTTTTTTAACTAACAATGTAAGTATTCCATTTTTGATTGAAAATTGATATTTTTTATTGAAAACTGATATTTTTTATAGAAAATTAATCTTTTCTAGTTGAAAATTTATGTATTTTGTTAAAAATTCGTCTTATTTGGTCGAAAATTAATCTTCTCGGTTCAAAATTCATACTTTTCGGTTAAAAATGCAACTGTTTGGGTCTAAATCAATCTGGTTTGGTTAAGAATTCAAAAATTTGGTAGAAAATTACATTCTTCGGTTGTAAATTAATTTTTTTGTTAAATAAACATTTCCAGGTTGAAAATTCAACCGTTTTGTAGATAATTCGTCCTTTTGGCTTTAAAAATCCATCATTTTGTTGAAAATTAATGTATTTTGTTGAAGACTCGTGTTTTTTTGGTAGAACATTAATCTTTCTGCAGGAAAACTCATCTGTTTGGTTGAAAATTTAACTATTTGGTTAAAATTTCATCTTTTTTAGTTCTACTTGGTTGACAGTTGAACTAGTTTGTTAAAAATTCTTATTTTTTTTAATATTCACCTCCCTAGTTGAAAATTAAACTATCCCATTTTTAGAAAATTAATCTTCCGGGTAAAAAAATCATCTTTGTGGATTCTACTTTGTTGAAAATTCATGTTTTTCAAAATTCCTCATTTTAGATGACAATTCATCTCATATGTTGAAAATGTAACCATTTTGTTGAAAACTCGTTTTTTATTGAAAATTGATGTTTTACTAACAATTTAACTTTTACATTCTTGGTTTAAAGTTAATATTTTTTAATTCATGCATTTTATTAAAAATTTGTCTTTTTTGGTTGACAATTAATCTTCTCGGTTGAAAGTTCACCCTTTTTTTATGAAAAATGCGGCTGTTTGGGTCTGAATTAATCTGGTTTAGTTGAGGATTCAACAATTTGGTAGAAAATTCAATTATTCGGTTGAAAATTAACTTTTTTATTAAAAATTAAATCATTTTTATGAAAATTTAACTTTTTGGTAGAAAATTAACTTTTTTGTTTCAAAATCATATTTTCGGGTTGAAGATTCAACCGTTTTATAGATAATTCATCATTTTGGCTTTAAAATTCCATCATTTTGTTGAAAATTAATGTAGTTTTTTGAAAATTCATATTTTTTGGTAGAACATTAATCTTCTTGCTGGAAAATTCATCTTTTTGGTTAAAAATGTAACTACCTGGTGGAGAGTTGAACTAGTTTGTTAAAAATTCATATTTTTGTAAGATTCATCTCCTGGGTTGAAAATTTAACTATTCCACTTTTTAACAAAATTAATCTTCGGGGGTAAAAAATCATCTTTTGGGTTGAACTCTATTTCTGAAAATTCATTTTTTTATTCATCATTTTACTTGAAAATTCATCTCTTATGTTGAAAATGTATCTATGTTGTTGACAATTCGTTTTTTTATTGATAATTAATGTTTTTAAATAACAATGTAACCATTCCATATCTGGTTGAAAATTGATCTTTTTTCATTGAAAATAGATCTTTTCTAGTTGAAAATTCACGTGTTTTATTAAAAGTTCGTCTTTTTTGGTCGAAAATTAGTTTTTATAGTTAAAAATTTATCCTTTTGGTTAAAAAGGCAACTGTTTGATTCTAAATTATTATGGTTTGGTTGACGATTGCAAAATTTGGTAGAAAATTAATCTTTTCGGTTGAAAATGAACTTTTTTGGCGAAATTTCATTTTGTTGTTGTTGAAAATTTAACTACATATTTGGTTAAAAATTAAACTACATATTTTTATGAAAATGTAAATTTTTGGTTGAAAGTTAAACTAGTTTCTTAAAAAATAATATTTTTTGAAGATTCGCCTCTTTGATTTAAAATTTAACTTTTTTGTTTAAAATTCGTTTTTTTATTTGTTTTTATCTGAAAATTACACTATTCAATTTTTCTCAATTTTTGTATAGAAAATTCATGTATTTTGTTAAAAATTCGTATTTTTTTTAGAAAATTAATTTTGCTTGTTGAAAATTCAATATATAATATATATTTCGACTTGAAATCTTAGGAATTTAAAGTGTTTCATATTGCAGTCAATATGGTACTTAAAATAATTTTATTTGAAAGAATTTATTCCTCCATTATTACCCGTTTTCGCGAAAAATAACCCTCTTTTCTATGTTTTGATAGAATTTTGGGCTGCGTTACTTTTCGGGGGCGAGGTGTGAGACAAAACTACAGTTGTCAACAAGGGGGGGGGGGGCAGCGGACCAAAAACCGCCTAAAATTAGCAACGTAGTTTATGGATGACCCCTTATTTCGAGAGAGCAGGGTTCAAAGTATATTTATTATTTATGAATATGAGGTCATTGATACATTAAAAAATTAGTCAAAAGCTTTCTAAGTGCATGTAAAAAAAATCTAAAGTGCAGGTTTATTGTTTTATACATTCAGGGTGTCTATTGAAATAAATTAAAAATTCGTAGGTTTTTAATTTAAAATGGTTCAATTTTACAACAACTAGAATGTTTGTTAAAAATGTAAAGAAACTAAATATAATACAACTACAATTTCTTCCACCCGGTTAAAAATAATTAACGAATTTTTTGAGACTGCTCGATTTAAAAAATTTTCTTTTTACATTCAAGTGAACCCCGTAAATTCGTGATATTTAAACTGTTCTAAAAAATTCTAAGCAACACACAAATATTTATTCTACATCTATTGACAAATCTTTGGAATCTAAAATCCTAAAATACTAAATACGAAAAAAATGATTCTAATCAACAATTAATTATCTTACCTCAAGAAAAGTTTTTACTGAATCCCTGCACAGATTGCTTAGCTTGCAAAATCAACAAGAAGACATTACTTAAGTAAAATATTATTATTGAAAAATAAAATCATTCAGGATTAAAATATTAGAAGATGAGAGGCGATAGTAAAATGAAACAAAAAATGGCACACAATAAATCAAATATTTAAAAACTTAACTCACCATAATGGGATTAAGCTGAGGGTGTACATTGTCACAGAAAATGTTCCACCAAACTTGCAAAAGAGGCTGCAAGTGAAACGAATCAGATGGAGGTTGAACGATACCAGTGAGTGTATCGAAATACTGAAGCCAGGGCTTTGTGGCTCCGATGAAATGAATGATTCTGACGTCTTCCCCGAATCTGAAAATCGATTTATCTCAACAATCTCTTTCATTAAATCATCAGGATTTAATTATTTAATTAGATCCTTTTCTTAAAAAGTTGAAGTCACGAAATCTTAGAGGTTCTGGTGAATTGAATCCATTATCCCCATGTTGGGTATGAATTGAGTTCCAGAATTTAAATCTGATGTATGATAAATCTTGAGATTTCCAAAATTTTTTAACAAAGTGTAGATTTTTGACGATTTCGACAAAAATTTAGAAATTTTTTAAGAATTTCCAAAGATTTCAAGACTTTAAGAGAATAAAAAGATTTTCTTAAGATTCCTGGAACAATTTCAAATGATTTTTTATTTTGAAATAGGAATTTTAAGAGAAAATTTAAAAAGAGTTCGAAACATTTCCAATGATTTCCTAAAATGCCAAAACAGAATGTAATAGATTTTAAAAGCAATTTTTTCAAGTTTGCAAGATTAACAAAAATTAGAAATTTTTTAAAGAATTTTGAAACGTTTCAAGAGAATACAAAATTTTTCTTAAGATTCCTGCGAAAATTTTAAATGATTATTTATTTTGATATTGGTAAAATATTTTTGAAAGAATTCCAAAAAAAATGCGATCTCAGAAAGTTTTTAACCGAATTTAATAAAATTTATATGTGTTATATCGAGTGTTATATAGAATTCAGTACTGTTTTTGTCTATACAAATAAAGCCGAAAAAATTTAAAACTTCGAGTAAAAAATGTCAAGAAATAAACAATTTATTTTAACAAATTCAACATTATATGAGTTTATTATAGATAACAAATATATTTCATCTTAAACTCGTTGTAAGTTATTGTTAGAATGGTATTAATAACGAAAAATGGTCATAATTTTGAAAATGTATAAACAACTTATGAAGTTATAAACGTTTTTTAACCTAATAAGTTTCATAGACAGACCAATTGACATAGTAGAAAAGTTAACATTGGGATGAGAATATTTAATTAAAAGATGATTTTTCATGAAAAAAGTTAAATTTATGTTTGTCTAAACAATTTGTTTAAAAATATGAGTTATGACAAAACTAATAGCACTATTCGATTCTACAGTAAAAATTATATAGAGTCCATGTATTAGACAATTTTTTCTCAACCCTATTTCTTATGTAGTGTAAATAAATAAACAACTATATCTAACGACACTTGTTTACGCATTTAATTATATTACATAACAAATAGGGTTGACAAAAAATTATCTAACACATGGATTCTATGTAATTTTTTCCGTGGAACCTCTTTAAAGATTTCCACAAATTTAAAACAAAATGCCGATTTTTGAAGATTTCGAAATAAAATCTTTAAGCTATTTAAGGATTTTTATAGGTTTCAAAATAATAGGACGACTGAAAAATCACTAAAAATAAAACTCTCGACACTGTAAATTCCCGAATTTGAAAATTCCCGAATAATAAAATTTCCGAATAATAAAATTCCCGAATTGGAAAATTCCCGAATAATAAAATTCCCAAATTGGAAAATTCCTAAATGACAAAATTCTCGAACAGTTTATAATATTACCGAATTTAAAAAATAACAAAATTTATAATTATTATTTATTTATTAAAAATACAATAATCAAATATTTGTATTAAAAAAAAATATTTTTAATGTTTACAGTTTTTAAAATTATTCTTTAAATTTAAAATAACAATAATTGAAACAAATTTTCATCCAGAAATATATTTTCTTTCAATTAATATTTTAAATTCAAAAAATAATTTTAGAAACTTTAAACATTAAAAATAATTTTTGTTATAAAAATACTTGATTATTGTATTTTTAATAAGTAAATCATATTAAAAACAAAATAATTGTTTAAATTCGGGAATTTTCTAGTTCGGATATTTTATAATTCGGCAATTTCTGTCGGAATCAGTAGGCCTAGTCGGGTTTTAAAATTCGGTAATATTATAAACTTTCGGGAATTTTCCAATTCGATAATATTATAAACTGTTCGGGAATTTTATTATTCAGGAATTTCATTATTCGGGAATTTTATTATTCGGCAATTTTATTATTCGGGAACTTTATTATTCAGGAATTTTATTATTCGAAATTTTTATTATTCGGGAATTTTCCAATTCCGGAATTTTATTTTTCGGGATTGTTCAGTCGTTCCAAGATAATACATCAATTTTCTTAAGATTCCTTAAATTTTAAATTATATTTTATTCAACAAAAATTAATTTTAAGATATTATTTCAAAAGATTTCAAAAGATTTGAAAAATTTGTAGGAAAAATTCGAATCTATTTAAAATATATTTAGTAGGTTTAGAAGTCTTGAAAAATTAGAAAAATAATTAAAAATTTGAAAAGAGTTCATGGGAAAATTTAAAATGATTTTTTATTTTTAAAAAAAATCATTTTAAGATTATATTTAGAAACATTTTAAAAACGGTCAAAAAAGAATGTGGAAGGTATGCAATTTTTTCAATTTTGCAAGAAAACAAAATTTTAGAATAAATTCGAGTAAATTTACGAGATATTTAGAAGTTTTGAAAAAATTTCAAAAATAATTTAAAATTTGAAAAGATTTCTAAAAAATTTTAAACAAAATGTAGCTTTATGAAGATTTCGAAAAAATCTAGAAGGTTTTTAAAAATTTTGAAAGGATTCAAGTGAATATAAAATTTTTCTTAAGATTCCTCGGAAAATATTAAATGATTTTTTATTTTGAAAAAATATTTTCAAAAGTATCAAAGAAAATTCTGGAAGATTTTAAGGCAATTGTATTAATGTTGCAGAATTTTTTTTAATTTAACCAAAAATTCAAATAATTTTAAAAGATGTTTAAAATTTTTAGATTGTTTAGAAGTTTTGAAAAGATTCAACAATAATTTTTAATAATTTCAAAAAACTTTAAACAAAAGGACGACTAAAAGTTCCGAATAATAAAATATTTGAAATGGAAAACTTCCGATATTATGGAATTCCCGACAAATTTAAAATTCCCGTATAATAATATTTCCCACCGTTTATAATATTAATGAATTTGAAAAATCCCGATAAAAGATAATTCCTGAAATAAAATTGCCGACATTATAAAATATCTGACACTATCACTATGCGACCATGGACATTATAAAATTGCAGACACAGGAAAATTTCCTAATTATAAAATTCCGGAATCATAACAATTAGAAAACTGTTTTAATAATAGATAAATAACAAAATAACAAATATTTTCATGAAATAATTTTATTTATTATTTTGTAGTTTATTATTTACAAATGTTTCAATTGAATTTTATAATTCCGGAATTTGCATGTGTCGACAATTTAACAGTATCGGATATTTTGCAATGTCGGCAATTTTATTTTAAAAATTTTATATTATCGGGAATTTTCAAATTCATGAATATCATAAACTGTCGGGAATTTTATATTTCGAATTTTTTTTTCGGGATTTTTCAGTCGTCTCAAAACAAAATGAAGATTTTTGGAGATTTCGAAAAAAATTGAGAAGCTTTTTAAGAATTTTGAAAGGTCTCAAGAGAATACAAAATTGATCTTATAAGATTCCTCCCAAAATTTAAAATGATTTGTTATTAAAAAAATTAATTTTAAGGCCATGTAAGCGTAACCTCAATTTTTTTCTTACATTTTTTTCAAAATCAACTTACGTTCACACGAAACGCGATATCCAGTTGAAAATTTCGGAAACTAAATATGAAGGACTAATAATTGTGAAAATTAATAGGACCAAACCGGCGTTTCTTAGTGCTTCATATTTAGTTGCCCAAATTTTCAACTCGATATCGCGTTTCGTGTGAACGTAAGTTGATTTTGAAAAAAATCTGGAAGATTGTAAGGCGATTTTTATTTTTTTTTAATTTTCGTAATAATTCGAGTCATTTTTAAAGATATTTAGAAGGTTAGAAAGTTTTAAAAAGATTCAAAAATAATTTAAAATTCGAAAAGAGTTCAAAAAATTGATCGGGTCACAGTGAGAAATCTGGAATCGTAATCGCTAATTCCGATTTTTAAAGATTTTGAGATCGCGGGATTTAAATTATTTGACAAGTTCCCTTGGATTTTTAAAGTTTTCAAAAGAATACAACATTTTTCTTAAGATTCCTGGGAAACTATTAGATGATTTTTTACTTTGCAAAATTAATTTTTAATGAAAATAATGGCAATTTTTTTTATTTTGAAAGATTTTTCAAAATTTTAGGATAAATTCAAGCCAGTTTATTATTTTGTTTCCTCAAGAGATAAAAGTTAATAGTCAGGAGTAAAATTTTAGAAGATATCTTACTGTTTGAAGGCAGGAAGATATGAATAGGTCGCTGTTGAACACATGTTGTAGATGAAGGGGAGATGTTTGGAAATATCTTTGTGAGCCCAGTCACTGAAGTACATGTTGAGAAGGCCCTGATCGCCTCCGTCGAAAGATCCTTTCGCTGTAGCAAATTCAACTAGCGAGTCATAAGTTTCCTGAGATGGTTTAAACACAAAAACACCAGAATTGAAACAATCTGGCCATCCGACATCCGGAGCGGCTGAGAGTTCCTCGCGTTCAAATAATTCGTCACAGTTCCTAATTACCTGGAAAAATCAATTTAAAAAAATATAAATTATACAGCCCTCGGATTCACCACACTACTGACAATACTATTTGTCACTTTTGTTGAGTGATGATAATATTTTGATACCATTTCGAAAAATATGACACTAAAGACACTATTTTCTCACAATTGGCTGATTAAGGGGCCTTGCATAAATTACTTAAAGTTTTTTTATGAAATTTAAACCACGTACGATTTTAATGAGCATAATAGATGATATTTTAACCAAGAAAAGATTTTCGTTTTTAATAAAAATGCGTTGAATTGAACGATAAATTACGAATTTCCAACAAAATAGTTAAATCCTCAAACAAAAGAGATTAATTTTCAACTAAACAGTTGCATTTTTAACCAAAAAGGTGAATTTTCAACATAGAATATTAATTTTATACAAAAGAAAGATGAATTCTCAACAAAATACATACATTTTTTATCAAATAATTGAATTTTCAACCAAGAAGATTAATTTTCTACTAGAAAAGAAGAATTTTGTACAAATTTCATTCAATTTTAAACTAAATAGTTGAATTCCTTAACTTAATAAGATCAATATTTGACTAAAAATGGAGTAGTTAAATTTTCATTTTAGAGAATTAATTCTCAATTTAAAAAAACGAATTTTCTACCAAATAGTTGAATTTTCTACCAAGAAGATTAATTCTCTACTAGAAGAGATGTATTTTCAACAAAAAACATAAATTTGTAACCAAATAGTTGAATTTTCAATCAAGAAGATTAATTTTCCATCAAAAACGACGAATTTTCAACAAACTAATTAAATTTTCAACTAAATAGTTGAATTTATACACTTAAAAAGATCAATATTTAACCAAAAATGGAGTAGTTACATTTTTGTTGAAGAGAATTAATTGTCAATTGAAAAAAATGAATTTTTGTGCAAAATAGTTTAATTTTTTACCAAATATTTGAATTTTCAAGCCAAAAAAAAACGAATTTTCTGCAAAACAGATGAATTTTCAACAAAAAACTTAATTTTCAACCAATTAGTTGAATTTTCAACAAATTAGTTCAATTTTCAACAAAGTAGTTCAATTTTCAATAAAAAAATTAATTTTTAAACAAATAAATAAACGAATTTTCATCTAAAATTATGAAGCTTCAGCCAAAAAAATAAACTTTTAAGAAATCAGTTCAACTTTCAACCAGAGAGCTGAATTTTTAACCTAAAAAAAAGGAATTTTCAACGAAAAATGTAATAGTTGATATTTTATCAAAAAAGATTTTTATTTAAAATAAAAAACAGTCGGATTTAACAGAAAAAATTGATTTTTACAAAATAAAGTCGAATTTTTAACAGAATACATAAATTTTCTACTAAACTGTTGAATTTTCGAGCCGAAAATACAAATTTTGTATGAAACAGTTGAATTTTGAAAAAAAGTTAATTTTCAACCAAACAGTTGAATTTTCTAAAAAAAAAGTAATTTTCCAACCAAACAGTTGAATTTTTAACCAAATTGTTGAATTTTCAGCTAAAAGAATTATTTTTTAACCAACGAAAAACGAAATTTTAACAAAGTAGTTGAATTTTTAACAAAAAACGTAATAGAGAATATGTCAACTAATATATATTTTTATTTTAAATCAAAAACGGTTTAATTTTCAACCAAGCAGTTGAATTTTTAACAAACAAAAATTGATTTTCTACAAAATACATCAATTATTAACCCAAAAGTAAAATTTTCAACCGAGAAGATTAATTTTCTACCAAAAAGAGACGAATTTTTAACAAAATACATCCATTTCCAACCAAATAGTTGAAGTTTCAACTAAAAATGATATCATTTTCAACCAAAAATGGAATAGTTAAATTGTCAGTCTGAAAAATTAATTTTCAACCAAAAAGATGAATTTTCAACAAAACATGTAATAATTGATATTCCAGCCAAAAAAATTAAAATTTTTAACATAAAAAAGTTGATTTGAATAAAAAAAGAGGCATTTTTAACAAACCAGTTTAATCCTCAACTAAAACAGAATAGTTTTCATTCAAAACGTTGCATTTCTAACCAAAAAGATGAAATTTCTATGAAAAAATACGAACTTCCAACAAAGTATATACATTTTCAACCAAATAGTTGAATTTTTAACTAAAAATGACAACTTTTCTACCAAAAATGGAATATTTAAATTTCCAACAACAAAAAAACAACCAATTTCCAACAAAATATTTAAATTTTCGACCAGAGAAATGAATCTTTAACTAAAATGATGAATCTTCAACTAAAAAAATGAATTTTTAACAAAGTAGTTCATCTTTCGCCTAAATACTTGAATTTTCTACCAAATTGTTCAAATTTTGTACTTTAAGGATTAAAAAGTGTATAATTAATTGTACAAGACGATTCGAAATCAGTTCAAAATTCAAAAATTTCACTATTTTAACGTTAAAAATTAAACTGTTTCAATTTGAAAGTCTTAGTGGTTAAACAAATGTAAACGTCCGATTGAAACTTTATAAATTATTTTCAATTTTAAAATAATTTGAAAATAATATATTCATAATTAAAGGCTTTTATTAAATTTCAAATACTGCTCCCGTTTACAATTTGAAATTTAAAAAAAATTGTAATCAAAGAATTTTAATTTTTAAGTAAAATTGTTAAATTTTGATGTATAAATAAATATTGAACACCCATTATTCCCAGGAAAAAATCGAGTTAATAATTCAAAATTATTCAAAAACTTGAAATGTTTTGAAATAATTTAAACGAAGTGTCTACGTATACCGACAAAATCCGGATATTTGTAACGAAATTTCAGTGCAAACAGCCTACGGCTCATTTAAAATAAAATATAGATTTTTGCAGATTTCGAACAAAAAATTTAAAAGCTTTTTAAGAATTGTGAAAGGCTTCAAAAGAATAAAAATCATTTTCTTAAGATTCCTAGTTATATTGAAAACAATTTTTTATTTTGAAAAATTAATTTAAAGAGAATATTTAAAAAGATTAAAGAAGATTTCCAAAATTTTCAACAGTGAATCTGGAAATTTTAAGAATTTTTTTTTATTTCGCAATGTTTTTTATAAAATTTTCGGAAAAATTCGAATAATTTTAAAAGATGTTAATAGTTCTGAAAATTGTTTTGAATAATTTAAAATTTGGAAAACTGTAAAACAACACGTATATTTTTCAAGATTTTGAAATAAAATTTGGAAGCTTTTTAAGGATTTTTAAAAGCTTTAAAATAAAAATAATTTAACTTCTAATTTGAGAAGTGTTCAGTGTATAAAAAAATGTAATCGTTCAATTTTTAATGTTTCTAGCTTAAAATTGCTTAAAATGATTTGCAGCTCAGTTTTTATTACTTTAAATGGAAAAATTTTTAGCTCTAGGGTTCGAATTTTTTACTTTCATTGACCGTCAAAAATGTTTTCGAAACGGGAAATGACCGGGAATTTTTTTCTTTGATTAAAACGGTCAGCCTGAACCTGTCATTGAATATTTTTTAGAGTAGAATTATACTTACGAGAGCGTCCGCATCTACGAATACACATTTTGTGTACTGAGTCAACCTCCAACAATGCAATTTGGTGAAGGTAATGCCCAATTCGGGTCTAGCCAAAAGTCTAAGATTTGCTTCATCCTTAGAATCAAGGATATTCACTTCCTGAACTACCGAAAATACTGTGGATAATTTTTCTCTGGAAAAAAAAAGAACATTGAAAATCAGAATTAGAAGAATGTACAACAGGGTGGTCTACATTTTTTTTCTTCGAATTTTCATACATATCGCCCCTAAATTTATTCATATCCACAAAAAAATAAATGCGTTTAAAAAAAATTATATTTAGAGGTTCCTCAAGCCCCATGAAGTTTAACACGTATTTCCCATAAGAAAAAAAAAACATTTTTGTAAATTTCATTCGGAATCGTCAATATTATGTGAATCAAGATAAAACACAACATTAATCTTCACAATTAGCCATAGAATACGGTCCCCAATTAAATGGCCCCCCCAAAAAAACCATAATTAAAAAATTGAGTTTTTGGCGCTAATTATAAATTTTTTGCGGTTTTTTAAATAAAAATTGTTTCTAATATATGAAATATTACTTTCTATTGATAATTAGATGTTAAAAAAATTGTTTAAACAATTTATTATTGTTTATGGCAATTCCTTTAGAATAGTGTAGGAAAGTCGCGGTTTTTTTTATTTTTCCACTTAATTTCAACTTGTCAGTAAGAGCGACGCAATAATCAATTAAATTTAATGGAAATAATTTTTTAACCAATTATTATTTATAATAATGTTCTCTTAGAATCATGCTGGAAAGTTGCGGTTTTCTCAAAAATTTTCCACTTTTTGTCTACTTTTCAATCACAGTGAGGTAATAATTAATTCAAGTTAACAAACATAATTTTTTAAACAATTTATTTTTATTTTTAATAATATTCTTTTTGACTAGTTTTATAAAGTTGCAGTTTTTTCTGAATTTTCAACTTTTTGTCAACTTTTTACTTTGAGTGAGGTAATAATTAATGCAATTTAGTAAAAATAATTGTTGAAACGAATTTTTTTTTAAATTTAAAATTTTTTTCCACTTTTTACTTTGTGATGTATTAATTTATGCAAGTTAACCAACATAATTCTTTAAACAATTTATTATTGTTTACACCTATCTTCTCTTAGAACTTAGAGTAATGATAGAAAGTTGCGGGTTTTTCTGAATCTTTCAGCTTTTCTTTGACTGTTTATTTAAGCACAAATAATAAATATTAATATTAAATTAAACAAAAAGGCTCTAGTAACAACTTCAAGGAAAATTTGCATTTAATATGATCCATATAGAAAATTTAAAGAATATTTCAAATATCTGTTTTGTTTTAGAAAAATATATTCACAAAAAAGATAGAGATTATTTGAAAAATGATTCTTTATAATGTTTATTTATTATTTGTTCAACAATTATTTAAGATAAGATAGTTATAAATAATAATAAATTGTTTAAAGAATTATGTTTGTTTAGAAAAAAAACAACTTTCTAACATTATTCAAAGAGAATATTATTAATAATAATAATAATAATAATAAATCTTTAAACAATGATATTTGATAACCTGAATTAATTATTACCTCACTCGAATTGGAAAGTGGAAATTTTGAGAAAAAACTGTAACTTTCTGGCATTATTCTAAAAGAATATTATTATAAATAATAATGAATGTTTTAAACAATAATTTCTGTTAAATTTAATTGATTATTGCCTCGATCTAACTGAAAAGTTGAAAACAAGTTGAAAAATTCGAAAAAAACTGAGACGTTCTAACTCTATTCTAAGAGAAAATTGCTAAAAACAATAATACATTGTTTAAACAATTGAAGTATTCACTTAATTATTAGTAGAAAGAAGTATTTTATGTATTAGAAACAATTTGTATTAAAAAAAACGCAACAAAATTATAATTAGCGCCAAAAACACGCAAAACTCAATTTTTCACTTATGGGGTTTTTTTGGGAACCTATAAAAAAGACTTATGGGGGTGATATTTAAAAAGTAATTATTCATTATTGTATTCTATACCTAATTTTGAAGAGAAATTTTGAGTTTCAACACAATTCACCTAATATTGATGATTCTGAATAAAATTTACAAAAACGTCTTTTCTTATGGAAAATACGCGTTAAACTTCATGGGGTTTGTGGAATCTTTAAATATCATTGAAAAAAACGCATTTATTTTTGTGTGGATTTGAAAAAATTTTGGGGCGATATGTATGAAAATTCTATAAAAAAAATTCCAATGCATTTTTGGACCACCCTAATGTACAATAAGGTGTTTTAGGATATTTGGCAATTATTTAAACCATTTTTATTTGCTTAACCAATTTTATTTATTTTAAATTTTTTATTTTTATTAGAAAACTCTTAGTTTTTCGAATTTCTTACACTATGTCGCTTATCAATGAGTATTTTCTTATCTCAACAAAATCGATCTAAAAAATTACTATCCATATCATAACTAAAAAAAAATTGTTTAAAAAATTATTATATTATTTTATATTATTGCTTACAAAATTAGGGTACAAGTTCTGAGATGAAAAAATACAGAATAATTGTAAGAGAATCGAAAAACTCTAATTTTCTCAACTTTTCCTATGAAATGGCGCAAGTGAATGATTATTATTAATTGATTAAATAATTTTAAACCGTCTTTCACAAAAAACAGTACTCTTAACATTCATTAGCTGCCTCATTAATTCGAGAAAATTGTGACTGTTCACGATTTACAAGGGAAAAATGGTTTCAACAAATGGAAATCCTTTAAATAATTGCAAAATGTCTTTCATAAAAAATATCACTTCGAGCATTCATTAATTGCGTTATTTATTCCAGAGAGTAGTAACTTAGCAAGATTGACAGAGGAAAGAAATTGTTTAATCAAATGAAAATTGTTGAAATAATTACCAAATATTTTTAAAACAAATATTACTCTTGACATTCATCAACTGTATTATTCATCCCGAAAAATAATAAGTTTTCGGGAATTCCAGGGGAAAAATAATTGTTTAAACAAATAATAATTGCTAAAAAATTCAAAATAACTTTAAAAATACTTAAAAACTTGTCACTTATCGAATAAAAATAATTCGAATAAAATAATGTTGAAAAAATTCCATAAAATACTGTTTTTAGAATGAATTTTACATGAAACTGCTATTTTTCATTTTTTACGGTATTTTCCGGGTAGAGTACAAGGAGGTTGGAGGGGTCAACATTGAAAATTATTGCGTCGAAATTATTCCTTGAACATCCTTTAAGAGGTGACTAAACTTTAATTTGCAAAAAGTGAATAAAAAGTACTTCTTTTTCCCATTTTTTTTTCGAAAACCGAGCTTTTCCATTTAAACCCCCATGTTAATTTCAAAAGCCCGGGGGCACGGGTTAATGTTGACGGATTTGAAAAAAAATACGAAATTTCTTTTTTTGAAAAAGCAACAAATTGGGAGGGGGGGATCGATTATGCACAAATCTAATTTTTACAGGTAAACGTTTGGACCACCCTAATGTAAAATACTTTAAAAAAAGAACTATGTTGTTGAAATTTATTTTTTTTTTAGTTGAAAATTATTTATTTTTTTTTTCAACTGAAAATTTAACTATTACATTTTTGATTGAAAATATAACTTTTTCAGTTGAATATTCAAATACTTTGTTGAAAATTCATTTATTTTGTTGAAAATTCGTCTTTTGTGGTAGAATATTAATTTTTTTGATGACAATTCATTTCTTTGGTTAAAAATTTAACTGTTAGATTGAAAATTCTTTAAAAATTCAAATAGTTGATTGAAAATTCATGTATTTTGTTCAAAATTAATCTTTTCTGGTAGAAAATTAATCTTTTTGGTTGAAAATTTATCTTTTTGTTGAAATGTATTTGCTTGTTTAAAAGTTATTTTTTTAGTTGAAAATTATTTTTTTTAATTGAAAATTTAACTATTACATTTTTGATTGAAAATATATCTTTTTCAATTGAATATTGAACTATTTTGTTGAAAATTCATATATTTTGTTAGAAATTCTTTTGTGGTAGAATCTTCATTTTTTTGATGAGAATTCATTTCTTTGGTTAAAAATTTAACTATTAGATTAAAAATTCTTAAAAAATTGGAATATCTGATTGAAAATTCATGTATTTTGTTCAAAATTAATCTTTTTTGGTAGAAAATTAATCTTCTTGGTTGGAAATTGATCTTTTTTGTTGAAAATATATTTATTTGTTTAAAAATGAGTTTTCTATTTAAAATTATTTTTTTAACTAAAACTTTAACTATTACATTTCTAGTCCAAAATTTATCTTTTTTGATAGAAATGTAGTCTTCATGGTTGGAAATTCATCTGTTTGGTTTAAAATTTAACTATTTTGTTGAAAATTTATTTTATTTGGTTCAAAAATAATTTTTCTAATGAAAATCTAACTATTCTATTTTAAGTTGAAAATTTAGCTGTTTTAGGTGGAAATTCATGTATTTTGTTGAAAATTCGTCTTTTTGGTTAAAAATCCATTTTTTTTTGGTTGAAAATTCACCTATTTTGTTGAAAATTCGTATTTTTTGTTGTTGAAAATTGATTTTTCTAACATTTAAACTTTTTTACTTGAAAATTTATTTATTTTGTTGAAAGCTCATCTTTCTTGGCTTAAAATGTAACTCTTTTCTTAAAAATTCCTCGTGTTTTTTTAATTAGATTGAAAAATAAAATATTTGTTGGTGGAAATATCAACTATTACACTCTTTGTTAAGAACTCATTTTTTATCGAAGACTCATCTCTTTGTTTGAAAATTTAATTATTTTGTTGAAAATTCATTTATTTTGTTAAAAATTCGTCTTTTGTGGCAGAATATTAATTTTTTTATGACAATTCATTTCTTCGGTTCAAAATTTAACTGTTAGATTGAAAATTCTTTAAAAATTCAAATAGTTGATTGAAAATTCTTTAAAAATTCAAATAGCTGATTGAAAATTCATGTATTTTCTTCAAAAATAATCTTTTTTGGTAGAAAATTAATCTTCTTGGTGGTAAATTTATCTTTTTGTTGAAATGTATTTGTTTGTTTAAAAGTTTGTTTTTTTTAGTTGGAAATTATTTTTTTCTAATTGAAAATTTAACTATTGCATTTTTGATTGAAAATATATCTTTTTCAATTGAATCTTCAACTGTTTTGTTGAAAATGCATGTATTTTGTTAAAAAATCGGCTTTTGTGGTAGAATATTAATTTTGTTGATGAAAATTCATTTCTTTGGTTAAAAATTTAACTATTAGATTGAAAATTCTTCAAAAATTTGAATATCTGATTGAAAATACATGTATTTTGTTCAAAATTAATCTTTTTTGGTAGAAAATTAATCTTCTTGGTTGAAAATTGATCTTTTTTGTTAAAAATTTATTTGTTTGTTTAAAAATTAGTTTTTTTTAAATTAATTTTTTAACTAAAATTTTAACTATTACATTTTTAGTCGAAAATTGATCTTTTTTGATAGAAATGTAGTCTTCATGGTTGGAAATTCATCTGTTTGGTTGAAAATTTAACTATTTTGTTGAAAATTTATTTTATTTGGTTCAAAAATAATTTTTTTACTGAAAAATTAACTATTCTATTTTAAGTTGAAATTTTAGCTGATTTAGCTGTTTTATGTGAAAATTCAAGTATTTTGTTGAAAATTCGTCTTTTTGGTTAAAAATCAATTTTTTTGTTGAAAATTCGTATTTTTTGTTGTTGAAAATTAATTTCTCTAACATTTGAACTTTTTTACTTGAAAATGTATTTATTTTGTTGAAAGCTCATCTTTCTTGGCTTAAAATGTAACTCTTTTGTTAAAAATTCCTCGTGTTTTTTTAAAATTAGATTGAAAAATAAAATATTTTTTGGTGGAAATATCAAATGTTACACTTATTGTTGAGAACTCATTTTTTATCGAAGATTCATCTCTTTGTTTGAAAATTTAATTATTTTGTTGAACATTCTTTTTTTTAAATTAATTTTGTTTTTTAAATTCAATTGATTGTTTTTATTCAGTTCGTTGACAGTTAATGACCCTGTGATTATTGGTCAATGTCAAGCCCGTCATTTCATTGGCATTGCTTTGGCTTCAGTTCAGTTTGGCAGCAATGATAGACTTTGCAAATTCGAAATTACAAGACAGTTTCGGTTTCCCGAGGTGGTTCAAAGTAAACAACAATTTTCAGAATTTCATAAAAGTGGTCGGCGAAGAGGTGGCTGTCTTCGTTCTAAAAATATTTGGTTGCAAAACCATGTTTAAAATAATTTTTAAAAGCATTTGAACAGAATTAGAAACTGATCTGTTTTTGTAGAGTTAAAAAAAATAAAAAAAGCTTTCGAAGATATTTTCTGTACAAAAATTAAGATTCAAAGCAAAATATGTGGAGGGAAAAAATATTTTAATTTTTAATACCTCATAACATCTGTTACTCCTGGTGTTATCAAAACAACCAAATCATGTGGAGTACCTGCTCGTCTTAAAGAATTTGCCAAGACCAATGCTCCCAAGGAATAGGAGTCATTCGTGGCTAACGTTACCCACGCAAAGCCTGAAAAAAAGAAAAATGATTAATTAGACAAATTTACAAGTCAGAAAAAAATTATTTAATTTCCTTCGATTTTTCTGATATTTTTTGAACAAATTTCATTTTAAAAAATCTCTAGATTTTGCAACATACCGTAAATTGGGGCTAAACGGCACATATTTGGGGGAAAGCGGTGCGCCCTTAATTATGTATTTAAAACGCAATATTGTGTCTTCTGGGTTTTACAATTGAATTTCTACTATTGTTAGTTGCAAGTCTCTATAGTTTTTACCTCGAAGAAACAAATATCGCATTCAGAAATGCAGAATCAAGGGTGCGCCGCTTTACCCTACATGCGCCGATTAGCCCCAGTTTTCTATATTTCAATTTAAATTTTGCAAAAAATTATATTGGAATATTTGTACAAAAATACTATAAATAAATAATCCTATATTAAAAAGCGCATGGCGCCATTTTCGATTATTTCTCGAAATAACTCGAAACAATTTGAAACTATTGTTGTCCGGAAATTCGTATTTATGATTGGTTGCAGCTGTCGTTCCTTTTTCTCGTTTAAAATGAAAAGTCTGTAAACTTCAGGCTTATGAGAAATGTAAGGTTATCTAAATAATATATTAAATAATAATAATAATCCATGTAAGACAGGTGTCCAGCATGTTGATATACAAAATGTAATTTGTAGACTTTTGAAGATTTCAAAAATAAAAAAACTTTTTAAGAATTTTAAAAGGTTTCAAGATAATAAACAAATTTCTTAAAATTCCTGGGAAAATGTCAACTGTTTTTTGAGTTTTAAAATAAATTTTAAGAGAAAATTGACAAAGATTTCAAAAGATTTCAAATCATTTTCTAAAATTTCGAAAAAGAATGGGAACGTTTTTGAAGCAAAATCTTTCAATTAGCAAGATTACAAAGATTTATAAAAATTACGAGTAGGTTTAAGTTTAAGACATTTCGAAATTTTAAAAAGATTCAAATTAATTTAAAAGTTGAAAATATTTCAAAAGTTTTGAAAAAAGGTACATTTTTGAATATTTGGAAAAAAATTTGTGAAACTTCTTAAGGATTTTGAAGGAATTCACGATAATAAAAAAATTTTCTTAGAATTCATGGGAAAATTTGAACTGATTTTTGATTTGGAAAAATTAATTTTATGAGAATATTTAAAAACATTTCAAAATATGACAAAAAATTTTAAAAGATTACAAAAGACTTCTGAAATCGTCGTAACAGACTCTGGAAGATTTAAAGGGAATTTTCGTAATTTTTCAGAATTTTAAGAAAATTTTTCGAAATAGAAAAAAAATGATTTGAAATTTGACAATATTTCAAAAAATCTAAAACAAAATGTAAACTTTTGAGATTTCGAAAAAAATTTCAAAGATTTTTAAGAATTTTAAAAGGCTTCAAGAAAATGAAAAAACTTTATTAAAATTCCTGGGAAAAAACTGAATTTTTATTTTTTAAATAAATTTTGAGAGAACATTGACAAAGATTTCCAAATTCTTAAAATTATTTTCGAAAATTTCAAAAAATCTTTCCATTAGCATGATTAAAATTTTTTTTTTTTAATGTTAAAAGGTTTCACAATAATACAAAATATTTCTCATAATTCATGGGATAATTTAAACTGATTTTTTTATTCTGAAAAATTAATTTTAAGATAATGTTTAAACAAAATTTTAACATTTCAAAACATTTCCAAAATTGTCAAAACAAAATCTGGAAGATTTAAAGGCAAGTTTTTAAATTTTTCAGAATTTCAAGAAAAATTTTGGAAGAATTTTAAAAGATATTTAGAAGGTTTGAAAGTGTTGAAAATGTTTGAAAAATGATTTTCAATTTTGAAAGTTTTCCAAACATTGTAAACAAAATATAAATGGAAAATTTCCAAACAATTTTTAATCATTTTAAGAAGTTTGAGATTTTTAAAGAAAATAAAAAAATTTCTTGAGATTCCTGGGAAAAATTTGTATTACTGTTTATTTTGAAAAATTAATTTTAAAAGAAAATTTGAAAAAGTTTCGAAATATTCCCAAATATTATTATAATTTCAAAATATTTCTAAAGATTTCGAAAATATCTGGAAGATTTAAGGGCAATTTTTTAAATTTTGAATGATTTTTCAAAATTTTAGGAATATATCGAGACAATTTTTTCTAAAATTTTGCAAAATCTTGAAAAAGAAAAAAATTATACTTTTTCGACATATCTGAAATCGTAAAAAAATCAATTTTCTCAAGAATGTAAACTAATTTTTTATTTTGAACATTTTTAAGAGATTTATAAAAAATGCGAGTAAGTTTATGACATTTCGAAATTTTAAAAAGATGTTTAAGAGAATATTTGAAAACATGTTAAAAGATGCCAACATATTTTAAAAGATTACTAAAGACTTTCTAAATTCGTCATAAGAGATTCTGGAAGACTTTAAGGCAATTTTTGTAATTTTTCAAAATTTTAAGAAAATTTTTGGAAAAATTCGAATTACTTTAAAAGATAAGATAATTTGAAAAGATTTCAAACAATTTAAAAAAAATGTAAATTTTTGATGATTCTGAAAAAATGTCGAAGCTTTTTAAGAAGTTTAAAAGGCTTCAAGAAAATAAAAATACTTTCTTTAAATACCTGGGAAAATTTAAACTGGTTTTTTATTTAAAAAATAAATTTACAGAGAAAATTGGCAAAGGTTTCAAATGATTTTAAATTATTTTCTAAAGTTTCGAAAAAGAATGGGAAAGATTTTCAAGCAAAATCTTTCCATTAGTAAGATTGCAAAATTTTATAAAATATTTGAAAAAAGATTTAAAAGGTTTCACGATAATAAAAAATATATCTCACAATTCATGGGATAATTTAAACTGATTTTTTATTTTGATAGATTAATTTTAAGATAATATTTCAAAAAATTTTTAACGTTTCAAAATATTTCCAAAATTACTGTGGACGATTTTAAAGAAAAAATTTCCAATTAGCAAGATTACAAAGTTTTATAAGAAATTTGAAAAAAAAATTTGAAAGGTTTCACGATAATAAAAAATATTTCTCAAAATTCATGGGATAATTTAAACTGATTTTTTATTTTGAAAAATTAATTTTAAGGTAATATTTCAAAAGAATTTAAAACATTTCAAAATATTTCCAAAATTGTCAAAACAGAATCTGGAATATTTGAAGGCAAGTTTTTTAATTTTTCAGAATTTTAAGAAAAATTTTGGAAGAATTCGAAGAATTTTAAAAGATATATAAAAGGTTCAAAAGTTTTGAAAATGGTTAGAAAATGATTTTAAGTTTGAAAAGATTTTCAAAGATTTTAAACAAAATGCAAATTTTTGAAGATTTCGCAAAAAATTTCGAAGCTTTTTAAGAAGTTTGAGAGGTTTCAAGAAAATAAAAAAATTTCTGTCAGTTCAAGAGATATTTATCTTCCAAACTTCGACATATTTGAAAGCTTCAAAATAAATTTTGAATTTTCTCAAGCATCTTAGGAAAATTATATATTTATTCAACTTTGAAAACAAATGAACAAATAAACTCAAAAATGAAATGTTTGTTCGAGATTTTTATTTTATATTTTAAATTATTTATCCCCCAAACATAATAATTTGGGTGAATTTTTTTTCTTTCATGACTGAAAAATCTTTTTTGAGATAAAATTTGAACTACTTGGTTGCAAATTCGTCTTTTTGGATTGAAAATTAATCTGTTGTTGTTGAGGATTCCACTATTTTGTTCAAAATTTGTGTTTCCCACTTAAAAATGCAACTGATTAAAAATTAATCTTCTTTGATCGAGGATTCAACTACTTTGTTGAAAATTCATTTTTTTTTACTTAAAATTCTACATTTTAGTCAAAAATTCATCTCTTTGATTGACAATGTCACTATTTCATTGAAAATTTGTCTTTTTTGGTAGACAATGCATCTATTTAATTAAAAAATTTATATTTTTGTGTGAAAAATTGAACTTTTTTGTAGAAAATTTGTCGCTTTTTTAAAAAACTTAATATTTTTTGGTTTAAAATGCAACTGGTAGAAATTAATTTTTTTGTTGGGGATTCAGCTATTTTCTTCAGAATTTGTTTTTTTGGCATGAATTCAACTATTTTTAAATTAAAAGTTGAATCTTTTTTGGTTGAAATATCATTTATGTTATCTGAATAATATATTCAATAATTTAATAATAATAATAATCAACGGAACAAAGGTCTTCAACACCTTAAAATACAAAAGTTAATGTTTTCTGTTTAAGAAATATAAGGTAGAAAAGTATCTGTTAATTGCTAAAGTTTTCCTAATTTTTTAGTTACAAATATTTTAAACGCATTACGATTTTCAAGAGTTCAGAAAAATGTGTTGAATTCATTTTAAATTTTTTATTCAAGTTTTTGATCTCAAAAAATTTGTATTGTTGATCACAAAATTAAACATCTCTTTCGAGATGTCTGCAAACATGCATGCGCGCGCGTAGCGCGCTTTTGCTACTTGTCCATTTATTAAAAAGTGCATGGCGCCATTTTCGATTAATTCTCGAACCATCTCGATATTACTCGAAACAATTTGACACTATTGTTGTCGGGAAACCCGCGTTCATGATTGGATGAAGCTGTCGTTTTTTTTCCCCCCGTTTAAAATAAAAAGTCTGCTGCAAACTTCAGGTTTATGAGAAATTTTAGGTTATCTAAATAATATGTTCAATAATAATAATCAATGTAAGAAAGGTGTCCAGCATTTTGATATGCAATTTAATTTGTAGACTTTTGAAGATTCAAAATATAAAGAAGCTTTTTAAAAATTTTAAAAGGTTTCAAGATAATAAAAATTTTTTTTTTAGAACTGATTTTTTATTTTGAAAATAAATAAGAGAATATTTAAAAACCTTTTAAAAGTTGACAAAAGATTTTAAAAGATTACAAACAATTTCTAAAATCGTCATAACAGATTCTGGAAGATTTTAAGGCACTTTTTGTATTTTTTCCAAATTATGAGAAAATTTTTGGAAGAATTCGAATAATTTAAAAAGACATTTAGAAGGTTTAAAAGTTTTGAAAATAGCTAAGAAAATATTTTGAAATTTGAAAAGATTTCAATACATTTAAGGCAAAATGTAGATTTTTGAAGATTTCGAAAAAAATTTCCAAGATTATTAAGAAGTTTAAAAGCCTTCAAGAAAATGAAAAAACTTTTTTTTAAATTCCGGAAAAATTTTAAATGATTTTTTATTTCGAATATAAATTTTAAGAGAAATTGACAAAGATTTCAAAAGATTTTAAATTATTTTCTAAAATTTCGAAGAAGAATGGAAAAGATTTTCAAGCCAAATCTTTCCATTTTAGGGCAATTTTTTAATTTTGAAGAATTTCAAAAAAAAAAAAATTTTGAAGAATTCAAAGAATTTTAAAAGATATTTAGAAGGTTTAAAAGTTTTGAAAAAGGTTAAAAAATTATTAAAAAGTTTGAAAAGATTTCCAAAGATTTTAAACAAAATATAAATTTTTGAGGATTTCGAAAATAATCTCGAAGCTTTTTAAGAAGTTTGAGAGGTTTCAAGAAAATGAAAAAAAAATTTCTTGAGATTCCTGGGAAAATTTTTATAATTACTTTTTATTTTGAAAAATTAATTTTTAAAGAAAATTTGAAAAAGTTTCAAAATATTTCATAATTTTAGGAATAGTTCCAGTCAGTTTAAGCGATAGTTATCTTCCAAACTTCTAAAGTCCTAAATGTCTGTTGAACTGACTCGAATTGTTCCTAAAAATTTTCAAAATCCTGAAAAATGAAACATACTTTTTCGACATATCTGAAAGCTTCAAAAAAATTTAGAATTTTCTCAAGAATTTCAGGAAAATTATATATTTATTTAACTTTAAAAACAAATGATCAAATAAACTCAAAAACAATATGTTTGCTCGAGATTTTTATTTTGTATTTTAAATTATTTATCACCCAAAAATAATAATTTGGCCGAATTTTTTTTTTTTTGACTGAAAAATCTTTCTGAGGATAAAATTTGAACTATTTGGTTTTTTTTTCAACCAAACTGATGAATCTTTGATCAAAAAATGAATTCTCAACAAAAAGTGTAATAGTTGATATTTCCACAATTTTTTTTACATTCTCATTCTAATGAGAAGGTATTGGTTTTATGTAAAATTTGACATAGTCGGTTTTCATCAAATCTCCACGTTTTGAGACCCCCTGAGCCAGAAAAAACGGTTTTTACCAAGGTGTCTGTCTGTCTGTAGTCTGTAGTCTGTCTGTCTGTCTGTCTGTAGCCACGATAACTTTCGAAAAAATGATCAGATTTGATTGAGCTTTGACACACTTTTTTATGGCCGAAAAATAGAGAACGAGTTCGTTAACCAGCTATTTTGGATAAAAATTCAAAAAGTGAGCACATTTTGAAAATTTTTGAGACCACTTTTTTTGAAGATTTAAAAATTCTATGTATGGTTATTAGTAGTACGCAAAATGACGAACAAAATATTCTAATGACTTTTCGTGATAAAACAAAAATTACTGGAGTTATAGCATTTTCAAAATTCCAAAAAACAAACGAAAATGTACATTTTAAGCCGAAAAACGCACGATATGAAAAAAAGTCAAGAGGAGAAAAACGTTGCTTTTTGAACACCCTATAATATTTTCATAACAACTTTTTGAATTTTTTGAAAAATAAAAAATTCAAATTTTGATCGCACAAAAAAATAATCAAAAATCAAAAATTCCATTTTGCTGTGAAACTATGCAAGATACGAGAAAAGATCATTCCACCAAAATTGTGCACCCAAAAAAGATCTACAAATTTCTTATCATTCACTTTTTGATATGACGCGTAGTTTTTGTTTTATTCGTAAACAACAGCATTGAAAATAGAAAAATCAAAATTTAGACGAATAACACGAGCTACGAAAAAAATGACAAGAACAACATTTGTTCATCCAAGGAAGAGGTACAAATTTGTTGTAAATCATGTTTCGATAGGATGCGTAGTTTTTGTTTTATTCGTGAAAATAACATTGACAATAAAAAAAATCAAATTTTTGAAAAAACAATGCAAGGTACGAAAACAGATAAATGAACAAAAATTGTGCATTCAAAAAAGATTTACAAACTTGTAATCAATTTTTGTTGTAAGAATATATTCAAAATGAAAAAATTAACTTTTTTGAAAAACGGCACAAGCTAAAATAAAATTTTAATGAATGAAATTTGTCGCCTAAATTATATCATTATTTTTCATTTGAAATCAAATACAAATTTAGTAATTTGTATATGAAGAACATATAACACGAAGCACAAAGTGCACGCTCAGTGTATTTACCAAATCGCACGTCGTAAGTGCGTTCAAACATTTTTGTTTCTATCATACGGTGCACAGAACCGAGCGTGGAACGCAAGGTTCAAATGATTTTCAAATCAAATATCAAGCGCGAAGCGCGAGTGTCTGGATGAGAATGTGTTCCTTAAGGTCGATAGAACCTTGAGTAAATAAAGTTCCTTTTCAGTCTAAAATAAAAACAAATTTAACAATCACTTAATATGTAGAGGTTTTGATAATTTTATAATATTTGCAAACAAACTTTTTCTTTTCATCGAAGTCGAACACGAAGTTGAAAAATCTAGATCAACCGAGCGTAAAGCGCGATGTAGATACGCCCGAGCGCGTAGCGCGGGGTGAATACATAATCGAGCGCGAAGCGCGAGATCCAACAGTTGCGCGCCCCAGGCGCGCTCAAACTTGCGAGCGAAGCGAGCCGCGCGCCTAGCGCGCGATGAGAATGTGCCCGCGAAGCGGGCAGATTTTTTTTAATTTTCAATATAAAACTGTTAAATTAAACTAAAATATACCAAAATTCAAACAAAAGAGTTGAATTTTGAACCAAGAGAGATTTTTCATTCAACAAAGAAAAAAAATCTCATCATAAATTTTGAGTTTTTTAATCATAAAGACGAATTTTTGAAAAAAAAAGTTGAAATAACGCCCCAAAAATATCCATTTTCCACCAAAATACAAATTTGAAATAGCAACATTTTTGATTTAAAAAATTCATTTTTAACCAAAAAAAAAAACGAATTTTCAACAAAATTGGTTAAATTTTTAACCAAAGAAATGAACTTTTAACTAAAATTATGCAAAAAATTTAACCAAATAGTTAAATTTTCAACCAAAAAGGTTATATCGCTACCAAAAAAGACACAATTTCAAAAAAATAGATGGATTTTCAACTAAAAAAGATAAATTTTCAACCAAAAAGATAAATTTTCTACTAAAAAAGAATAATTTTTAACAAAATACATGAATTTTAAACCAAGTATTTTAAATTTTAATGGAATTTTCAACCTAATAGTTGAATTTTCAACCAAAAAGATTCTATTGCTACCAAAAAAAGACAAATTTTCAACAAAATAGATGAATTTTCAACAAAAAAACATAAATTTTCAGCAAAAAATAGAATAGTTAAATTTTCAAACAAAAAGATGAATTTTCAACCAAAAAGATTAATTTTCTACTAAAAAAGATTAATTTTTAACAAAATGCATGAATTTTAAACCAAATATTTAAAATTTTTATGGAATTTTCAACCTAATAGTTGAATTTTCAACCAAAAAGGTTACATTGCTACCAAAAAAGACAAATTTTCAACAAAATAGATGAATTTTCAACTAAAAAACATAAATTTTCTGAAAAAAAATAGAATAGTTTATTATTAAGTTAGAGAATTAAGTTTTTAACCAAACAAAATAAATTTTCAACGAAATAGTTAAATTTTTAACCAAAAAGATGTAGACGAAAAATGGAATAGTTACATTTTTAGTTAAGAAAATTAATTTTCATTTTGAACAACTAATTTTCTACCAAAAAGAATAATTTTTAACAAAATACATGAATTTTCAACTAAAAAAGACCAATTTTCAACAAAAAATAGAATAGTTTAATTTTCAGTTAGATAAATAAGTTTCTAAGCAAATAAAATTAATTTTCAACGAAATAGTTAGATTTTCTACCAAAAAATCAAATTTTCTAACAAAAAGATTAAAAATGTTTATAAAAAAATTCGAATAATTTTCAATAAAAAAAAATAAATTTCTACTAAAAAAGAATATCTTTTATCAAAATACATGAATTTTCAAACAAATATTTTAATTTTTATTGGAATTTTTAACCTAATAGTTGAATTTTTAACCAAAAAGGTGAATTAGTCAATAAGAAGATCAAAAAAGATCAATTTTAAATAAAATACATGAATTTTCAACAAAATAGTTGAATTTTCAACTGAAGAAGATTAATGTTCAAACAGATATTTTATAGTTAAATTTTCAGTTAAAAATTTAATTCTTAATAAAAAAACCTAATTTTTAACCAAAAAGATTAATATTATACCAAAAAAGATCAATTTTTAACAAAATACATGAATTTTCAACAAAATAGTTGAATTTTCCACAGAAGATAAATGTTCAACCAAACATGGAATAATTAAATTTCAAGTTAAAATAATAATTTTAATAAATATTAACAAAATAGCTAAATTTTGAACAGAAAAAAAGAGTTTTCAACTAAAATGATGAATCATCAACCAAAAAAATGATTTTTTGACAAAGTAGTTCCACTTAGTAGATTTTCATCTAAGCAAAATAGAATTTTTTAATCTCAAAAAAAATTGTCTCACAATGTTCTAGTCTAATAAAAAAAGTGATTTTAAATTTAGAAATTGAAATAAAATGAGGAACTAGCATCAGACAAACATTTTGGAATTTTGTTACATAGTTTTGGATGAAATATAGAGTATTTTATGAGGTGACGGAAGAAAGGATTCTAAAATTGATAAGGGTATATGATCTGGCTGTGAACTGCAAAACATAACAACGTAGAATAGAGACATGTCGTTGCCAAGTCAAAAATAACACTATGCGTTTGCGGAAAAATGTTATTACGTAGGAACTTCCGGATCACCTACGAAACCGTGAAAGAAAAATATTCCATCCTGTTTTAATTTTGTTTTCAAAACATATTTTTAAAGAGATAAATCCATTTTTTAATCTTATATTTTTCTTAAAAATAGGTGTGTCACGAAAATCTCGAAAGCATTTTTGTCGCTTTTCCTCAATGTAAAATTTTATTATTACATTTTTAGTTAAAAAAATTATTTTTCAACCAATCTGATCAATCTTTGATAAAAAAATGAAATCTCAACAAAAAGTGTAATAGTTGATATTTCCACCAAAAATTTATTTAATTTTTAATTTAAGGCCATGTGAGCGTAACCTCAAATTTTTTTTACATTTTTTTCAAAATCTACTTACGTTCACACGAAACGTGATATCGAGTTGAAAATTTGGGAAACTAAATATTACGCACTAAGAAACGCCGGTCTGATCCTAAATTTTTATAATTATGAAAAAAGCAAAACAAAAATTTTGTTATACAAAATGTTTTTTTATACTCATAAAAATTTAGGATCAGACCCGCGTTTCTTAGTGCTTCATATTTAGTTTCCCAAATTTGCTACTCGATATCGCGTTTCGTGTGAACGTAAGTTGACTTTGAAAAAAATGTAAAAATACATTTTGAGGTTACGCTTACATGGCCTTAAAAACCGTTAAATTAAACCAAAAAATAAGCATTTTCAACAAAAGAGTAGAATTTTCAATCAATAAAGGAAAAAAATGTCATCCAAAATGTTAAATTTTCAAGCCAAAACGACAAATTTTCTACGAAACAGTTGAATTTTCAACCCGAAAATAAGAATTTGTAACAAAAAACTTAATTTTCAACAAAATTGTTGAATTTTAAAGCAAAAAAGAACTAATTTTATAACAAATTAAGTGTTTTTTCAACTGAAAAAGCTCAATTTTCTATCAAAAATGAAATAGCTACATTTTTAGCAAAAAAAAATCATTTTCAACCAAAAAAAAACGAATTTTCAACAAATGTGTTAAATCTTCAACTGACAAAATGAATTTTTAACAAAATATTACAACTCTCAACCAAGCAGTTGAATATTTATCGAAAAAACGATCAATTTTTGTAAAGAAAATAAATTTTCAATAACAAAAAGATGACGAATTTTGAACGAAATAGTTAAATATTCAACCAATAAAATTAATTTATGACGAAGAAGTTCAATTTTCAAGTTAAGATTTTCAGAAGATTAATTTTCTACAAAAAAAGAGACAAATTTTCAACATAATAGATGAACTTTCAACTAAAAAAGATAAATTTTCAACAAAAAATAAAATACCTTAATTTTTAGTTAGAGAAATAAGTTTTTAAGCAAATAAAATAAATGTCCAACGAAATAGTTAAATTTTCATCTGAAAAATAAATTTTCTTTCAAAAAGATTAAATGTCTATGAGAAAGAATTTCGACAAAAAATTGAGTTAACTTTTTAGGCCAAAAAATTAATTTTCAACTAAAGAAACTAATTTTCAACCAAAGAAATTAATTTTCAATCAAAAAGATTAATTTTCTACCAAAAAAAAGCATTCTTAACAAAACACATGAATTTTCAACCAAATATTTTAATGTTTAATGGAATTTTCAACCTAATAATTGAATTTTCAGCCAAAAAGGCGAATTAGTAACCAAGAAGATTAACATTCTACCACAAAAAACAAAGTT
>CAKNYM010051681.1:191668-218815 GCA_932195095.1 Andricus curvator
AAATGATAATCTGCGACAAATAAATTAATTTTCAACAACAACAACAAATTTCAACAAAATAGTTCAATTTTCAATCAAAGGGATAAATTTCAAACTAAAATGACAATCTTCAACCAAAAGAATTAATTTTTAACAAGATATTTGAATCCTCATCCAAAACACGTTATTAATTTCCAATCAAACAGTTGCATTTTTAACCAAAAAAGATTAATTTTCGACCAAGAAAACTAAATTTTCAAATAAATTAATTAATTTTCTGGTAGAAAATATATTTTTTCAACAAAATACAATACATTTTTAACCAAATAGTTAAATTTGCAACCAAAAAGAATTTATTTTCTACCAGAAAATACTAATTTTTAACAAAATACATATATTTTTAACCAACTGTTTCATTTTGAACCAAGAAGATTGATTTTCAACAAATTTCACAAATTTTAAACTAAATCGTTGCATTTTAAAACTTGAAAAGATCAATATTTATCCAAAAATGAAGTAGTTTGATTTTTATTACAGAGAATTAATTTTGAATAGAAAAAAAAAGAATTTTCTACAAAAAAGTTTAATTTTGCATCAAATAGTTGAATTTTCAAATAAAAAAGATGAATTTTCTAAAAAACAGTTGAATTTTTAACCAGAGAATATGAATGTTCAGCAAAAAAGTTAATTTTCAACTAAAATTATGAATCTTCAACCAAAAAAATTAATTTTTAAGAAAGTAGTAGAACTTTCCACCAAGGACTTGATTTTTCAACCTAAAAAGATTAATTTTTTACAAAATACATAAATTTTTAACCAAATAGTTAAATTTTCTACTAAATTATTGGTGAATTTTCGAGCCGAAAATACGATTCTTCTAGACAGTTTAATTTTCAACAAAAAAGTTAATTTTCAACCGAAACAGATTAGTTTTTAACAAAACAGTTACTTTTTTAATTAAAAAGGTCAAACTTCAACAGATAGAGATGAATTTTCAACCAAACAAATTTGTTGGTCAAGAAAGAAAAAATTGCAATCAAATTGTTGAATTTTCAAGCCAAAAAGGCGAATTTTCAACAAATAAATTCAATTTTAAACCAAATAATAAGATTTTTAACCAGAAAAGATGAATTATTCACCGAAAATGTAATAGTAGACTTTCCAACCGAAGATTTGACAGAATTTGAAACTTGCCTCTTCCCAATTTTAGAAAATGGGAGTAACTATGTTTCTGAATTATAATAGAAAATGTTGTGAATAAATATAATTCTGACTTGAGGAGATGTTTTGAAATGGAATTTAATTGTGACTTGGTATAGAGAATTTTCTAAAAGATTATAATTCTGAGTTTGGACGTGGTGAAATTAAAAAAAAATCCCGTAAAGAATTATAATTTTGACTTTGGAACATTGAATTTTGTAAATAATTATAATTTTGTCATTAAACGGTAAATTGAACAAGTAATTGTAAACAATAATTTTATTTCTGATTTATAAACAGGAAATTTACAAAAACAATTCCTGTTCCAAATCAGAAATTGTTTGAATTTACAAATGCTGTTGGTTTTTTTTTAAATAAAAATTTAACCAATTTTAGAAAAAGGGAGTATATGCATATATATGAGTATATGTCTGAATTATTATATAAAATTTTGTAAATAAATATAATTCTTACTTCAAATTGAGAATTATAATTCTTTTACAAAATTCCCTGTTCCAAATCACAAGTCGTCAAAATCTTTTAAAATGTTTAGAAATCTTAAAATCGTTTGAAATAATTTAAATCTTTTCAACTAATTCAAACAGACCAAGAAAGATTAGCAATTGACCGGGGAAAAACCATTGGTGAGTCAAATAAATTGAATGGACGTCAAAACATCCACCTACCGTTACAAAATAATCGCCAGCATCCAGAGAGTTATTTTAACAATTTTATATTTACAAACTTTTAATTCGAAGAAATGTTATCACTGGAGGAGTGCTTGAAATACTGTAAGGAGAAAAGTGGTGTTGCATATTAATATCGCAGATGCCAGTCGGCAGTCATACTTATCAAGTTAAGCTCCAGGAATTATCTAAGCGATACAAGTTACATTCTTTATGTCATTGGATATATTATTTAACGTTCAATTATGCAAACAAGATAATTTTGCATTAACAATCGACAACTTCTCACTCTGAACGATATATAAATAATTAACTTCAATTGTTATTTAAGTATCTAAAATATTTTCAACAATGTAAAGAGGCAATTTATTATTGAAAAACGAAATTGCTGTAAATCATGCAACAACCCTATTGTAAATGATTTATTAATATTGGGAAATAATTCGGTTCTTAACCGGATTTTAAGACAGTTTTTATTAATTTTTTGGGATATTAAAAATTTGAGAGCAACTGGATTGTTTCAAAAGATATTTAGAAGTTTTGAAAAGATTCGAAAATAATTCAAGTCTTAAGAAGATTTAAAGAAATTTTAAACAAAATGTATATTTCTTAAGATTACGAAAAAACACTAGAAGGTTTTTAAGAATTTTGAAAGGTTTCAAAGGAATAATATAATTTTCCTAATATTTATGGGAACATTTTCTACGATATATTATTAAAAAAATTAATTCTAAGACAAAAAGTTAAAAAATATTTCAGTAAATGTCCTAAAATTTCGAAGAAAAATTCGAGTAAATTTAAGAGATATTTAGAAATTTTGAAACGATTCTAAAATAATTTTAAACTTGTAAAGATTTCAAGTTCTCTTTTTAAACGTAGATTTTTTAAGATTTCGAAAAAAGAAGCTTTTTAAGAATTTTGAAAGGTTTCAAAGGAATAACGAAATTTTCTTAAGATTCATGGGAAAATTTCCAATAATTTTTTATTTTTAATGAATTTTAAGAGAAAATTTAAAAAGATTTAAAATGATTTTCTAAAATTTGGAAAATGAATGTATAATATTTTAAAGCAAAATGTTTCAATTGTGCAAGATTACAAAATTTTAGAAAAAATTTGTGTAAGTTTATAAGATGTTTAGAAGTTTTTAAAAGATTCAAAAATAATTTTAAACTTAAAATATTTTAAAAAGTTTTAAACAAAATTTAGATTTTTGAAGATTTCAAACACAAAGTTCAAAAGCTTTTTAAGAATTTTGATAGGTTTCAAGAAAATGAAAAAATTTTCTCAAGATTTCTAGGAATATTCAGAATGATTTTTTAATTTGAAACATTCATTTCAAGAGAATATTTAAAAAAATTCACGAAATTGTCAAAAAAGAAATTTTTTAATTTTACAGAATTTTTTTTTTTGAATTTTAGGAAAAATTCGAATTATTTCAAAAGATATTTGGAAGGTTTAGAAGTTATGAAAAAATGCAAAAATAATTTAAAATTTAAAAAGATTTCAAACAATTTTAAACAAAGTGTAGATTTTTGAGATTTCGAAATAAAAATTTAGAAGCTTTTTAAAAATTTTAAAAGAGAATATAAAAATTGTCTTAAGATTCATGCGTAAATTCAAAATAATGTATTTTTTTCAAAAAAGGAATTCTAAGAGAAAATTGAAAGATTTAAAAAAATAAAAAACGGTTTGCTAAAATTTCGAAAATGAATCTAAAAAATTTAAAAGCAACGTTTTTCAATTTTGCAAGATTACGAAATTTTAGAAAAAAATTGAGTAAGTTTAAGAGATTATGTAGACCTTTTGAAAAGATTAAAAAATAATTTGAAACTTGTCAAGATTTTGGTTTTTTTAAATATAGATTTTTGAATATCTCGAAAAAGAAGCTTTTTATGAACTTTCAAAAGTTTCAAGAGAATAAAATTGTCTTAAAATTCCTTGGAAAATTAAAAATTATTATATATATATATTTTTTTTTGAAAAATGAATTTTAAGAGAAAATCGAAAAAAATTTCGAAACGTAAGTGTAGAAGATTTTGAAGAAAAATTTTCAATTTTGCAAGATAAATTTTTTTTTTTAATGAAGTAAGTTCAAGAGATATTTAGAAGTTTAAGATTCAAAAATAATTTAAAACTTGAAGATAATTCAAAAAATTTTAAACAAAATGTAGTTTTTTTAAAGATTTCGAACAAAAATTTTGGAGTTTTTAAAGAATTTTGAAAGAGAATAAAAAAATGTCTTAAGATTCATGTGAAAATTTAAAATAATTCATTATTTTAAAAAAGGAATTCTAAGAGAAAAATTGAAAAAGATTTCAAAACATTTAGAATGATTTCGTAAGATTTCAAGAAAGAATATAAAAGATTTAAATGCATAATTCTTCAATTTTGCAAGATTACAAAAATTTAGAAATAATTCAAGTAAGCTTAAGAGATATTTAGAAGTTTTTACAATATTTAAAAATAATTTGAAACTTAAATATTAAAAAAAATGTATACCACAATGTGGACTTTGGAAGATTTCGAATAAATAATGTAGAAGATATACAAGAATTTTGAAAGGTTTCAAGAGAATACAAAATTTTTCTTGAGATTCCTGTGAAAATTTAGAATGAGTTTTCATTTTGAAAACTTAATTTTAAGAGGAAATTAAAAAAGATGTCCAAGCATTTAAAATAATTTCCTAAAATTTCGAAAAAGAGCGTAGATCTTAAAGCAAAAATTTAATTTTTACAAGATTAAAATTTTTTTTAATCGAGTTAAGCTTAAGAGATATTTAGAATTTTAAGATTCAAAAATAATTTAAAACTTGAAAATATTTCCGAAAAAAAATATTTTTTAATTTTATTGAGGGTCAATACAATCCATCATCGATTATTATTTTTTAATTTCTTGCAGACTTTCAAAAGTCCTAAATAAATTTTTAACTGACTCTAATGTTTCCTAATATTTTTTAAAATCCTGTAAAATAAAAAAAAATTCTTTACAAATTTCTAGATTTTTTTTCGACACATCTGAAATCTTCAAGAATCTTTTTGAGTTTTCTCAAGAACCTTAGAAAATTCATATTTACATAACTTTAAAAACAAACTAATAATACTTATTTCCTTGTCATCAGAATATAATTTTAGCTCGAACACAAGTATTCAAAAACTTTTAAAAAATAGTTATTCGAAATTTTTTTGTATTAAAAATAATATTTTCCCTGATAAAATTTATAAAAAATTATTGAGCCATCAAAAATTGAGATCAATCTAGAATCCATTGTTTCTTTCAAGGCCTTTAAAAATATCTAAACAATTCAAATGCATAAAAAATAAGTATGAGAGGATGCTGGAGATTTGGCAAGCAGCCTCTGGTTTCTCCCTCATCAGAGACCAGACGAGAATAAACTCTGGAGACCAACGTGCTTGATTTATTTCTTGTGGGGAAGGTGGTACTTCTTCCCAAGCACCTTATACAGTAATCTCCAGCATTCTTCATTCGACTTTTAAATTTAAACCCAATTCTATTTCTAGATCTGAAAAAGGAATTAAGAATTAAAATCTCTAACCAAGGACCGAATAAAGCAAATCAATAACTGAATTATTAAATGTACTTTCTTTTACTTTAAAAAAAATTATAATAATTAAATTAAATAATAATATATAACAAAATTAGAATATTGTGTAGAATATTTTCATACTTTTTGTTACAGATTTTACAGATTTTACAGAAATTTTTTTCACAGGAAAAAAAATAACAGCCAAAATGGTATTGATCCTGTAATGTGACAAATTTCCCTTCATAACTTTTCATTTTAGAGGTTTTTCATATTTTTCAAGATGAAAAGAAAGAAAGAAAAATAAAGATTCTTTCATCATAGAAAGAAAAACGGAAAAATCTGTAATTTGCAGGGTATTTAAATCAGTTCTTGCTCGAATCATCTTGTAAATTTGACTTTGGTTCCAGGATTTTTCTTCTAATATTGACTATTTGATTAAATTTGAAAAGTTTTCGCTAATCGTGCATAGCGACTGAAAAACCTTTCTTGATTCAAAATACAACACATTAGTTGAAAATGGAACTACTTTGTCAAAAATGCATTTTTTTTGTTGATTAATTATTTAAGTTGAAAAATCTTTTTGTTCAAAATTTAACTATTTTCTTAACATTTTTAAAAATAATTTTCTGAACTGAAAAATTAACTATTCCATGCTTGGTTGAACACTTATCTTCTTCAGTTGAAAATTCAACTACATATTTGGTTAAACATTTCTGTATTTTGTTGAAACTTTGTCTTTTGTCTTTTGTGGTTTGAAATTTGAAAATTTTGTGGTTGAAAATGCATGTATCTTGTAAAAAATTAATCTTTGTCGGTAGAAAAATTAATCTTTTTGGATGAAAATTCATTTCTTTGGCGTTAAAATTAATTTTTGTTTTGAAAATTATTTTTTGTGTAACTGAAAATTTAAATATTTCATGCTTGGTTGAACATCAATCTGCTTCAGTTGAAAATTCAACTATTTGTTTGAAAATTTCTGTATTTTGTTGAAACTTTGTCTTTTATGGTAGAAAAGTAATCTTCTTGGTGACTCATTCACCTTTTTGGTTTAAAATTCAACTATTAGGTTGAAAATTTCATTAAAAATTATATTTGGTTGGAATTTCATGTATTATGTTAAAAATTATTCTTTTTGCGTAGAAAATTAATCTTTTTGGTTGAAAATTCATTTCGTTGGTTGAAAATTACTTTTTTCTCTCAAAATTAATTTTGTTACCTAAAAAGTTAACTAAATTTTTTGTCAAAATATTTTTTTTTAGACATTTAATCTTTTTGATAAAAAATTCATTTTTTAGTTGAAAATTTAACTATTTCGTTGAAAATTTATCTATTTGTTTAAAAACTTATTTCTCTAATTGAAAAGTAAACTATTCTATTTTTTGTTGAAAATTTTTCTTTTTCTGGTAGAAAATTAACTTTTTTGGTTGAAAATTAAACTTCATATTAGGTTGAAAATTCCATTAAAAATTAAAATATTTTGTTGAAAATTAATGTATTTTGCTAAAAATTATTTTTTTTTTGGGTGGAAAAATAATCTTTTTGGCTGAAATTTCACTTCTTTGGTTAAAAATTAGTTTTTTAAAAGTAAAAATTAATTTTTTCAACTAAAAATTTAATTATTCCACTTTTTATCGAAAATTTTTTTTAATAGACATTTAATATTTTTGGTTGAAAATTCATCTGTTTGGATGGAAATTTAAGTATTACGTTGAAAATTTATTTTATTTAGTTAAAAACTTATTTTTATAACTTAAAATTAAACTATTCAATTTCTGTGAAAAGTTATCCATTTTGTTGAAAAGTTGTCTTTTTTTGGTATAAAATTCATTTTCTACGTTGAAAATTCAACTATTCGGTTAAAAGTTTATTTTTTTGATTGAAGATACATCATTTTAGTTAAAAGTTGATTTCTTTGGTTACAAATTTAATAAATTTGGTTGAAAATTCGTTTTTTTGTTGTTGTTGATAATGAATTTTTTTTACTAAAAATGTAGTTTTTCCATTTTTGCCAAAAATTTGATCTTTTTCAGTTAAAAATTAACTTATTTTGTTTAAAACTCGTATTTTTTCGTCGAAAATTCAATTATTTTGGTAGAAAATGCATGTTTTTAGGTTGTGAATTCAACTTTCTTTTTAAAAAATTCGTCTTTTATGGCTTGAAAACTCAACATTTTGGATGAGATTTTGTTTCTTCATTGATTGTTTAATTTAACGGATTTTTATTCAAAATTAAAATATTTTTTGGTGAAAATATCACCTTTTACATTTTTTGTTGACAATTAATTTTTTTATCAAAGATTCATCAGTTTGGTTTTTTCATGACACACCTATTTTTTAAGAGAAAGATTATGCAAATATTTATTTAAATAAAATAATAATTAAAATAATTTTAATACAAAACTTAGCGCGCTGATTATTATGCGAAATTATGCGAAGAAAATTCGGATTATGCGTTATAAAAACAAAAATTTTGTTATAAGGCATACGATGCAATTTTTATGACCAGAAAATATAAAAATATTAATATTTAAAACGAGAAGAATATAAGTACACGTTAGTGGACAAAAAATGTTGAAAATGATCGAATGATTTGACCACACAAAAAAAAACTTTTGGTTTGGCACCCAAGTGAAGAAGAAAAAATGTTATGTTGAAAATAATCGATTCATTTGAGCCAAACAAAAATAAACGTGTGGTTTGGCAAGATTTTTTTTTAATGTCTTCTGTTTGGTTTTAGAATTAAAAAGTTCATTAAATTTGACCTATGAGCTGAAAAAATATAACGAATTTTTTTATTTACAGTTTTTAATATTAAATAATAAAAAATAATTTTAATTTAATTATTTAATTTGATTTTAATTTGTGGTCGAAGAAACATGTAACCATTTTTTGCATCAAACAATTTTTTACTTTTTAAAGCGTTTCCAAATTGTAAATGTTGTTTTTTCAAACTATTTCAGCGTTTTGAAAACGACAATTTTGTTTTCACAAAACAACAAAATAATAACATGTTTTTCGATTCCAAATTCAGGAATTTAACATGTACAACTTAAAAAAAAATGTAAATTAAATAAATCTAAAAAAACACGTTATTTTGCACATTTTCAAAACATCATAACTTTGTCAAAAAACTTTGTTTTTAATTTGTTTTAGAGTTTGAAAACATAAAATTTCCTTAGAATCTTCCAGATTTAATGCTCTGAAATCTTTGTAAATTTTCTTTAAAAATTAATTTTTCAAAATAAAAAATCATTTCAAAGTTTCCCAGGAATTTCAAGAAATTTCAAATGCAGAAACCGAACAGATAAAATTAACAAATTTAACCATTTTTGTTGTACTTCTTTTGAATGCCAAACCACAACTTTGTTGCCCTGAAAGAACTACGTAAAACGCAAATGGTAAAACTGCGCATAATACAACTTTTTTATAATTTGAAAAAAAATCTAAAATTAGTTAAAAATGTTATATTTTGCATGCAAACCAAAGAAACAAAAATGGTTTCATTTCCAACCTAGCCGAGAAGAAATAAAAAAATACATGTTTTTTTAGAAATTTCGTTTCATTTAGATTGAATTAAATCCTGAAAAAATTTGTTAATCGAACCTAAGGGCATTTTTTAATCTATGGAGAAAGAATATTAAGTGGTCATACCGGTTTGAAGAAAGCGGGAAGTGCCTGACCTATTAGTAATTTTTTTTAGATTCTTAGATGCATTTTTAAAATTGTCCATTAGAGTAATTTTTTCGAGTTCTTGTAAAACTAGGAATTATTTGTTTTCCAAGTTTTATATGCAGTGAGAAAATAATTATATCATAGAGAAGAATTTTAATTCTGATATTGTTGTGAAAATAAATGAAACTTATAATTAATAGAAATCCAATTCTCGTTCAAGTCAATATAATTTGAAAAATTCAAATTAGCAGTTTTCAAATTGTCTAACTTTAAGTACTCAAAATTTCAAATCTCATTTGATTTTAAATAAAGAGCCTTCGGAAAGTGGCAATTATAAACTGAAGGTCTTGCAAAAACAAAATATTTAAAAAAGGTATGGAATATATTCAAACAACTTTAGGACCTTGACACATCACACTTCCGGTTTCACAGACGATCTGCAATGCCTCAATTTCCCGCAAAAAATTCAAAAAGTATACTTTTTAGACATTGCAAATTTTTTTTAACTTATTTCAAAAAACCTTCTTTAAGTAATGACACTCAGTTTTTAATGATATTTAAATTTTACAAGGAAAAAGTATATAAATATGCAACTAACAATTTTTACTCTCATAAGAATAAAATTTAAATGTAATTGTTTGTTCAATCGAGTATGTATAGAACTTAAGGTAGTTGTCGTGCCAAAAAAAAACTGCATTTTCAACGAGACAAATGAATTTTTCATCAAAATGATTAACTTTCTACCAAAAAAGACGATTTGCAACCAAATACATTAATTCTCAACCAAATAGTTAAATTTCCAACGAAAAAAGATCAATTTTAACCAAAGTGAGGAATTTTCAACTAAAATGATGAATCTTTAACTGGAATAGATGAATTTGAAACCAAAACGATGAATTTCAAACAAGAAGATTAATTTTCAAACGAAAAGATTAATTTTCTACCAAAAAACAAGAATTTTCAACAGAATGCATGAATTTTCATCTAAAATAATAAATCTTCAACTGGAATAGATAAATTTTCAACCAAAAAGATGAATTTTTAACAAGAATTTAAGTTTAAACCAAATAGTTTTATTTTCAAACAAAAAGATTAATTTTCTACAAAAATGACGATTTTTCAAAAAATTACATGAATTTTTAACGAAATCGTTGAATTTCAAACCAAAAAGGTGAATGTTCAACCCAGAAGATTTGATTTCTACCAAAAAGGACAAATTTTCAACTAACAAAACTATTTTTTTAAACCAAAAAATTTGTAGTTACATTTTTAGTTAAAAAGTTAATGGTCAAATATATAGACGAACTTTTAACTAAAATAATGGAATATTCAACTGGAATAGTTACATTTTTAGTTAAAAAAATTTAACTTTCAACCAAAAAAGAAGTTTTCAACAAAATAATTACATTTTCAAACGAAGTGATGAATTTTCTACTAAAATGATACATTTTCAACTCGAATAGTTGAATTTTAAACCACAAATATGAATTTTTAATTAAAATGATGAATCTTTAACGAGAATAATTAAACTTTCAGTCAAGAAGATGAATTTTTAACCAAGAAGATTAATTTCTACCAAAAAAAGACGAATTTTCAACTAACAAAGACCATTTTTCAACAAAAAATTAAATAGTTCAATTTTTAGTTAAGAAATATTAATCAATAACTCAGTAACCAAAAAGATAAACTTTTAATTAATATAGTGAAATATTCAACTGGAATAGTTAGATTTTCAGTTAAAAAAAGATAATTTTCAACAACAAAATTTTTTTTAACAAAATAGTTACACTTTCATACAAAGTGATGAATTTTGAACTAAAATGAATATTTAACTGGAATAGTTAAATTTTAAAACAAAAACATGAATTTTTAATTAAAATGCTGAATATTTAACTTGATTCATTCAACTAACAACCAAGAAGATTAATTTCTACCAAAAAAGAAAAATTGTCAACTGAAAAAAACGTTTCTTTAACCCAAAAATTTAGTAGTTACATTTTCAGTTAAAAAATTAATAGTCAACTAAAGAGATGAACTTTTAACTAAAATTGTGGTCTATTCAACTAGAATAGTTAGATTTTCAGTTTACAAAAATTAATGTTAAAAAAAAGTCAACAAAATAGTTACATTCTCAAACGAAAAATGAATTTTCAACTAAAATGATGAATCTTCAACTGGAATAGTTAAATTTTTCATCAAAAAGATGAATTTTTAATTAAAATGGTGAATCTTTAACTATAATATTTGAACTTTCAACCAAGATTAGTTTCTATAAAAAAAGACGAATTTTCAACTAACAAAAATATTTTTTCAACCAAAAATTTAGTAGTTACATTTTTAGTTAAAAAATTATTGTCCAAACAAAGAGATGAACTTTTAACTAAAATAGTGGAAGATTCAACTTAAATAGTTAGATTTTCAGTTTAAAAAAAATTAATTAAAAAAAAAAGTTACATTTTCAAACAAAGTAATGAATTTTCAATTAAAATGATGAATCTTCAACTTGAATAGTTAAATTTTAAACCAAAAAGATGAATTTTTAATTAAAATCTTGAATCTTTAACTAAAATAATTGAACTTTTAGTTTCTATCAAAAAAGACGAATTTTCAACTAACAAAAATTTTTTTTTTAACCAAAAATTTACTAGTTACTAAACTGATGGAATATTCAACTGGACGAGTTAGATTTTCAGTAAAAAAAATATAATTTTAATCTAAAGAAAAACGAATTTTTAACAAAGTAGCTGATTTTTTAACCAAAGAGATCAATTTTTAATTAAAATGATGAATCTTCAACAAAATAAATGAATTCTTAAGAAAGGAGTTTAACTTTCAACCCAGAAATTAAATTTTCATTCCAAAAAAGATGAATTATGAACGAAAAATGTAGTAGTTGATATTTCAACCAAAAAATACGACTAAGAAAGATTTTTCAGTCAAGAGAAAGAGAGAGAAAAAATTGCAAATAAACTGTTAAATTTTCAAGCAAAAAGATTAATTTTTAAACAAGAAGATTAATTTTCTACCAAAAATAAAGAATTTTCAACCAACAAAAATATTTTTTTTAACTAAAAATTTAATAGTTACATTTTTAGTTAAAAATTAATGGTCAAGGAAGAAGATAAATTTTTAACTAAACTGATGGACTATTCAACTGGACGAGTTAGATTTTCAGTAAAAAAAAATAATTTTAATCTAAAGAAAAACAAATTTTTAACAAAGTAGCTGATTTTTTAACCAAAGAGATAAATTTTTAATTAAAATGATGAATCTTCAACAAAATAAATGAATTGTTAAGAAAGGAGTTTAACTTTCACCCCAGCAATTAAATTTTCATTCCAAAAAAGATGAAGTATGAACGAAAAATGTAGTAGTTGATATTTCAACCAAAAAATACGACTAAGAAAGATTTTTCAGTCAAGAGAGAAGAAAAATTGCAAACATACTGTTGAATTTTCAAGCAAAAAGATGAATTTTTAACCAAGAAAATTAATTTTCTACCAAAAAGAAAGAATTTTCAACTAAAAACGATAAATTTTCAACAAAAACTAGAATAGTTAAATTTTCAGTAAAAAAATTTAATTTCAAACAAGAAAACGAATTTCCAACAAAGAAATCAAAGAATCGTTGTTATTCAATTTTATATTGCGATTTAAGAAAAAAATAAGCACGCTCTCGAAAAAATTCCCTGACTTAAAAAAAAATAAAAAAATCCCTGACAATTCCAGGTTTTCCAGGTAAGGTAGACACCCTGTTTTACCTGCTTTAAATTTAAACTATTTGAAAATTAGTTTAATTATCCAGAAACTACTTTGGAATAACATCAGTTAATTTTCATAACTCTCCAATGAAAACAAATTTTCTTTAAACATTTTATTTATCCAAACGATTTTTTTACAGGCATACAAAATTATTTCAATTGATAATATTTAAAACTGTTAATGTTCGTTTTACTTCAATGCAATTTCAAAAAACCGCACCCCAAGAGAGTCCCGTTTTTAAACTGAATTCTAAAATTAGAACGTCACTTTCACATGTGTCTATTTTTTCCTAAGAAAATCGTCTCGGCGAGCTAAAAATAGTTTTCCTGACAGAAATAATCTTATATACCTAGTCGAAATGCAGACGATATCACTTATTCGACGATAACAAAGCTTAAAAGGCATGCGTCATTACCGAATTAGATTCAATTAAAAAATAAATAGATATAAATAACAATGAGAATAATAAATCGGATTTAAATCAGATAATTCTCAGATTGTATTGACTTGGACAACTCGAAGCAAAATTGGAGCAAAATTGACAAGGAAAAAAATATAGAAATGAGACTTTAAAAATTGTCATGTTGGTAAGAGGGAAGAAAAATTTATCGCCCTCTGAAATGCATGTGAATCTCTGACTGAAGGTCAGGAGGTCGAGACCGGTTAATGTCAGAAAGTTGATCAGATGATCAGCTATTTCAGCCTCTTTGATGAATGAAAATTGAAAATCCGATAATGGAAAAATCGAAGGAAACCTCGTGGGGGGTGGAAATACATTTTTCGTGAAACTTACCACCCATGGCTGATGAAAAAACGTGAATTAATTCTCTTGCTCTCTTATGAATGAACGCACACACCCACCAACTCTACAATTCCGAACAGACTAAAGCAGACTAAGGCTAAAGTGACTAAAGTGCTTGAGTACAGAACTGGGAGCATGACTGGGAGTGTAATTCACCCCACTACGTTTCATTTTTAGCTTCGCTCAGAACCATTTTATGTGGGAGTAACCGATGGGGATAAATTGAATCAATTTTCGTGTTTACTTTTTTGATATTATCAAACATAGAGTTCTTATATTCCCAAGAATTTATGTTGAGCAAAATGCTCTCGAGAATATGCTCAGCATTTAAGCTCGAACAGAGCATTTATGGAGCATTTAAGAGAATTTAAAGCATTTATTGTTTAAACAAAAATATATATCATAATTAATATATATATATTTACAAAAACATTCTAGAGTGAAATAAACATATACTTTTTTTTAAATTACAGAGTTGCTACAGGTCAGGTAATTCAGGCGCGGATCCAGAGAAGGGCTTTGGGAGGGGCCATCCAATGATTCCCCTTCCCCCTCCATCCTCAAGGGGGTGGTTGGTAATAATTTTAAAGTTATTTCTTCGCTTTGAATTTTTATTATAAACTATATTATTATGTTAATCATGAATGTTATTGACTTAATTAACAAATGTTCAAATACAAACTATGCTTTTATATTTACAAGCAGCGTATTGTATGCCATGGTATAATCATTAATCAACAAGTATAAAATATTCATAAGATTTTCGAAGTCTAGCATAAACTAGAAAAAGATTACTTTTAAACAGCAAAATTTGGGCGTCTATTTCCACTCTTTGCGATATTCATATTCCCGGTTCAAATCTGGGCTGTGGCAGATTTTTTCTTGTTCTTAAACAATTATTTGTCTGAAGTATTCGTTTTAACGAATCAAAATTTGTATTAATTCTAAATGCACGATATTACTTTCAATGCCCTAAATTGAAGAATGAATCAACACATTTATTCAAAATTATATCATTTTAGGCAAATTTAAGTTAGAAACATTAAAAATTGAAAGTTCACAATTTTTTTAAATTGAACACTTTTCAAATTAGAAGTTGAGTTATTTCAATTTTGAGTCGTTGCAAATGAATAATTGTTCAATTGTTATTTATAAATCAAAATTTGTTTTGAAATATTTTGAAACACTCTCTTAAAACTATATTTTTTTTCTAAAAAAAACCCTTCAAGTTTCCCCAGGAATATCTTATTTTACATCTTTTGGAATCTTTACAAATTTTATATTATTTTTAAAAAAATTTCAAAACTTCTGAATATCTTTTTAAATTATTCGATTTTTTCCTAAAACTTTTAATAAATCCTGCAAAATTAAAAAAATTGCCTTAAAATCTTCCAGAATATTATTTTTACAGTTTTGGAAACCTTTTGAAATCCTTTTAAATATTCTCTTGAAATTAATTTTTCAAAAAATGAAATCATTTCCAATTTTTCAAGGAATTTTAATCAATTTTTCTATTATTTTGAATCTTCTTAAAATGCTTCAAAATTTTTCTTTGAAATCTTCAAAAATCTACATTTTGTTTTACATTTTTTTAACACCTTTTCAAGTTTTAAATTATTTTTGAATTTGTTCAAAACTTCTAAATATCTTTTAAACTTATACCAATTTTTTCCAAATTTATAACTGTTTAATTTTTATTTATTCGTCAAAATTTTCTTTTATTTTGAAATATTCTTAAATATTCTATTAAAATTAATTTAAAAAAAAATCATTTAAAATTTTCCCAGGAATCTTAAGACAATTCTTATATTATCTTAGAACCTTTCAAAATCCTTAAAAGCTTCAAAATTTTATTTAAAAACTTCTACATATCTCCTCAACGTACTCGAATTTTTGCTAAATGAATACATTTTTATCTGTATTCACACATGCAAATTCAATATTTTCACTTAGAAATAAAATTGTTTTGAATTAGAACAATTAAAATTAATATTTTAATTTTCAAAGCTTAAGTTTAGCTCTCCGAAATTTTAACGATTCAACGCTTTATGTTTCAAACAATTCAGTTTCAAATTGTTTAGTTGTAAATATTTAATTTTTTATTTCTAATGAACAGTCAAACATTGCTGACTATTAAAAAATTTTCTTTTCCTTGGTTAAAAATTTTTAAATTGAATTCGTTAAAAATGGTATATTTTAGACTGAAACAATAGATAGTTTATAAAGTTTGAATCGGAAGTTTACATTTGATTAGTAACTACTAAGGCTTTGGAATTGAAACAGTTCAATTTCTAACGTAAAAATCTGTAAATTGTTTAATTTTAACAGATTCAGAATCGCCCTATAAAATCAATCAATTATTGTTCAATTTCGAATACAAGAACGACAGTCCAATTTTTAAAATCAATCATTAAAAAACTGCATTTTAAAATTCTTTTAATTGAAAATGCATTCTTAAAAATGAAAATCTAAAATGCAAAATTTTGATAGTAAAAGCTTTTAGAATTACACATTGTAAACTGAATGATTTCATCATGGAAAAAGTTAACAATTCAACTTAGCATTAAAAAAAAAGTTGAAATCAAACTTATTTTAAATTGCATTATATATCTTGTGATATGAAGCTTGTGATATTTCAAGTGATTGGATAGATTTTTCTAAAAAAAACTTGTGAAAATCCCGGTCGAAAAATAAATTCACTGTCATTTCCCGGTCTCAAAAAATTCCCGGTCATTTCCCGGTTTCCCGGTCCAGCGGCCACCCTGAATTATGATGTTTCAGAATATAATTATGATTCTTCAATGATAATACTTATTTCGTGCTTGGTGGCTTAACAATTTTTCTTCAAAAAAACAATTAAAATTAGATATAGTTCAATAATTCGAACATTGATGTCTTTTAATTAAATTTCTATTCAATACAGTAAACACACTTTAATGTTTTTAAAAATATTGATAAATTCCAAAATAGTAAGCTTTCTCCGATGTTTTTTGCTTCTTTTTAAAAGTCCCATGGAGGACATGGTATGGTAGATGAGTAGAATAGTGGAATATTTTTGACCAAGGGGCCATCCATATACCACGTGGACAGTTTAGGGGGGTGGGAGGAGGGTATGGAAAAATTGTCGGGCTAGAATCCACGTGGATATTTTCACGATTTTTTGTTTGGACTTCAAACCTTGTTTAAGCTCACATTCTCAATTAAATCCAAAATTTCGGCCAATTCATCGCTCGTTTTGGCCTCCTTGCTTTTGAAGGCCAATGATATCTATATTTTCATAAAATATGTCCACGTGGACAAAGTAGGGGGGGGGGTGTTCGTCAAAATTCCACGGCTGTCCACGGGGGTGGGGCTCGAAAAGTGGTCAAAAATTTTCCACGTGGTATATGGATGGCCCCCAATCAGGTTATTGCAAATACTCTGACAACCACATCATTGGTCAAAACTATTCCACTAATCTACTACCATGGGACTGCGCCCTGAGTTCACTCCCTGTTCACCTTAAATGGTTATTCACAATAAAATTATGTCTCTTGCATCCATGAGAGAACTCGAAACCCTGATTGGCTGCGAGAATTACATAGTTATGGGAATCTACATTGGCAAGAGTTGTAACAACATTGGTTGTAACATTGATATATGTATATAGTGAACTTCAATTATCTGATTTGAAAAATTCGAGTCTTGGCTTTGGGGGGGGGGGGGACAAGCCGCCGTGCCCCCCCCCCTCTGGATCCGCGCCTGAGGTAATTCCAGAAAGTCAGGGAATGTCAGGGAAAACCTGACAGAGTTAGGAAATTTTCGATAAACTAAAGTTGAAATTAAAATTGTAATTATATTAAATTTCAAATTTTAATGGCCACGTATCATCCAGGAGCAGAAATATACTGTGAAGACGAATATCCCCTAATGTCGATTATTTGTTAATAACATTTGTTTATAACAATTAACTTTATAGTGAACAATTTTTTTGTTTCTTATACCTCTGCGCATTGAATCCAAGTGACGCAAAGTAAAAGAAACTTTGTCTAGGTGATAAAAAATGAAATTAAAAAAATCGACACTTTTTTCGCTGTTTGCATTAACATAAAAATTAAATAAACAAATAAGAAACCTACTCCGACCATTTAATGAAAAATTTAGTCTTGAATTAAAAAAAAAATCTGAAATCGGTGCACAATTGCGTTCTAAATATTAATATTGCGTTTATAATTATTCTAAGCAAATGCATAATTTGATAATATCTCAATATTTTGATAATAATAATATTAATCCATAATTTCTAAATAACTTTTGAATATAGGTACCTTTCAAAATCCATAAAAAGCTTCTAATTTTTTTTCTTTAAATATTTTTTAAATCTTTTCAAACTTTAAATATTTTAAAATTTTTTAGAAAACTTCTGAATATCTTTTAAAATGATTCGATGTTTTCCTACAATTTTTGAAAAGTCACGCTGAATAAAAAAAAATTGCCTTAACATTTTTTAGATTCTTTTTTAACAGTTTTGGAAGTATTTTGAAATTTGTTGAAATCTTTTGCGTCCTCATAGAGGAAGCTTTGCAATGGTAACATTTTCCAAAATTTTTAAATTCATTTAATTGAACCTTCCCCAATTTAAAAATGTCTAATGCAATGTTCTAAGCAATTGTCCATATGTGTGTGTGTGTGTGTGTGTGTGTGTGTGAATGTGTGTGTGGATGTGTGGATGTTACGCTTTTTTGTGAACACGATAACTTGAAAACGGTTACAGATAAATTGATGAAATTTTGAGGGCTTATTTTCCCGACTAATATCTTGAAGCTGGCCGAAAGATTTCTAAAAATATTTGTTGCATTTTTTCTGAGCACTTAATAATATTTGAAAAATCGGTTTTTTACAGTAAAACTTTTTTCATTAACATAATTCAAAGTTGTTGCAAGAATATAAAAGATTCCTTGGTTCGAGACGAATCGATTGACCTATAATATTAATATATTTTATTCAAGCGTAGGGAAGTTATGGTAATTTATATATTTTGAAAATCGGTTTTTTATAGTAAAACTTTTTTCATTAACATAATTCAAAGTTGATGCAAGAACAGAAAAGATGTGTTCATTCGAGTCGAATCGATTGACCTTTAATATTAATACATTTTATTGAAGAGTAAGGAAGCTATGGTAATGCATAATATTTGAAAATACGTTTTTTATAGTAAAACTTTTTTCTTCAACATAATTTAAAGTTGATGCAAGAATATAAAAGATCCCTTGGTTCGAAACGAATCGATTGACCTATAATATTAATACATTTTATTAAAGAGTATTGGAAGTTATTGTGATTTATATATTTTGAAAATCGGTTTTTTATAGTAAAACTTTTTTCACTTACATGATTCAAAATTGATGCAAGAGCGGAAAAGATTCCTTGATTTGAAGCAAATCAATTGATCTATAATATTGATACACTTTATTGAAGATTAAGGAAGTTATGCTCATTTATAATATTTGAGTCATCTGCTCCAAACAGAAAAACTTTTTTCATTGACATAATTCAAAGTTGACGCACGAATAGAAAAGACTTTTTGATCCTAAGTTTCCAAATAGGGTAATTCTGACAATTTTTGTAAAGAAATCATAAAGCTCTGAAAGGGATAGGGTGCTACAGAACTTTTCCCATCCCTTTTCCAGCTCGAAAAATTATCATTTCGAATACAAAATTTGATTTGTCTGATTTGTGTCTTTGTGTTAAAAAATTTTTTTGTATTATTTTGTAGTTTCGCATTTTTTGTACATTTCTATTTTTAAATTGATCAAAATGAAGACTTTGGTTTGTCTATTATTGAAAAAAATAACTAATGCTTCCTCTAGGAGGAAGCAAATACATTTGCTAACGGGAAGCAAAGTGCTTATGAAATGAGCATCATATAATTATAAATACAAACACAGTGGAAAAACTCGAGATCGAATTCACAGATAGTTTAAATATTCTCTCAAAACTAATTTAAAACAAAAATAAAAAATCGTTTAAAAATTTCTCGCAAATCTTACGAACATTTTTTTATTCTCTTGAAACCTTGGTAAAATTTTGTAATCTTGCAAAATTGAAAAATGTTTGCTTTAAAATCTTCTACATACTTTTTTGACATTTATGAGATTATTTGAAATGTTTTGAAATCTGCCTAAATTTTCTGTTAAAATTCATTTTTTAAAGTAAAAAATAATTTGACATTTTTCCAGGAACCTCAAAAATATTTTTTTATTCTCTTAAAACTCTTAAAAAATTGACAAATAGTGTTGTCAGTAAAAAAAATTATTTTTGCTAAAACATTTCTTCCATTTAAATAGCTTGAGACTAATTTGAGAATGTAAGTGAGTTACAAATATTAATAAAAATATTAGTAAATATTTTTCTAATAAAATTATCATAGTTACTAATTATAAAAGCTTAGCATGCAGTGTTATTAGGCATTAATAACAAACTCATTCTCAAGCTATTTTGATTTAAAGACCGATTTTTTTATACGTGAAACTGCCAAAATGTTGTATTTCTTTATCGTAATTGGTTGTAAACATTTAAATTATTATATTCCACCAAATATGTATTAGCAAAGGCATATTATTTATAGGAACTATTCAACTTTCTGTCCACATTTTACTTTAGAGCGAGGTAGAAATTAATGCAAATTTACAAAAATAATTGTTCAAACAAATTATTATAGTTTATAACTATCTTCGACCTATAGTAATACTATATAGTTGCGGATTTTCTCTAAAATTTTCAACTTAATGTCCACTTCCTACTTGAAGGGTGGCAATAATTAATGTAATTCAATAAACAGAATTGATTAAAAAATTTATTATTGTTTTTAGCTATTTTCTCTTAGAATATAGTTCGAAAGTCGCGGTTTTTTCAAAATCCACGGGTTGAAAATTAAACTGTTTTGGTTGATGATTTCAACTATTTTCGTTGAAAATTAATCTTTTTTGATTGAATTCAACTATATTTTTGGTATTAAATTAAAATCCTTTTTGGTTGAAATATAAAATATCACGTTTTTCGATGAGAATTCATCTTTTTGGTAGAAAATTCAACTACTTAGTTGGAAGTGGAACTACTTTGTTAAAAAATCATTTATTTAGTTGATGATTCATCATTTTAGTTGAAACCCCCTTTTTTTGTTCAAAACTTAATTATTTTGTTGAAAATAATGTTTTCTAAATGAAAATTAATTGATTTAACTGAAAACTTAACTCGTACATGTTTGGTTCATAATTTATTTTCTTAAGTTGAAAATTCAAATATTTGTTTTAAAATTCCTGTATTTTATTGAAAATTCGAATTTTTTGGGAGAATATTTAATCTGCTTTGTGACTAATTAATCTTTTTGGTTAAAAATTCAAATATTTGGTTGAAAATTCATACACTCTGTTAAAAATTCATCTATTTTGGTTGAAAATTCATCTTATTGGTTGAAAATTGATCTTTTTGGTTGAAAATGAGTTGTTTTTTATTTAGAATTAATTCTTGACTGGAAATGTAACTCTTCCATTTTTTATCGAAAATTTATATTTTTTTATAGAAATTTAATCTTCATGGTTAAAAATTATACTATTTTGTTGAAAACTTACTTTAATTGTATTGAAAGTTAATTTTTTACTGAAAATGTAACTATTCTATTTTTAGTTGAAAATTTAACTATTTGTTGAAAACCCGTCTTTTTTTTGGTAGAAGAGTACTCTAATTAGTTGAAATTTCATCTTTTTGTCTAAAAATTAATTTCTATGGTTGAAAATTCAACTGTTTTGTTAAAAATTTCTTTGCTTTTTGGTTGAAAGTTTATTTTACTAACTGAAAATTATTCTACTTTAATTTTAGTAGAAAATTGATCTCTTTACTTTAAAATTAATGTATTTGGTTAAAAATTAATTTTTTTTTCAGTATAGAAGATTCATCATTTTCGTTGAAAATTCACTTGAACTATTCCATTTGTTGTGGAAAATTAACCTTTTTTGATGGACATGTAATCTTTTTCGCTAAAAAAATTATTTGTTTGGTAGAAAATTTAACTATTCAATTTTTTGTTAAGAATTCATTTCTTTATTTTTAAAAACTATTTAGTTGAAAATTCGTTTTTTTTTTTGTTGATAGAAAATTCATCTTTTTTTGTATCGAAAGATCCACTATTTGGTACAAATTTCATATTTTTGATTGAAAATTCATCACTCTTATTCAAATTTAATTATTTGGTTGAAAATTCGTTTCTTTTTAGTTGAAAATTAATTTTTTTAATTGCAGATACAACATACAACTATTCCATTTTCTCTTGAAAATCTATATTTTCAGTTGAAAAGTTATCAATTTGGTTGAAAACTCGTTTTTTTATTTACTTATTTCTAATTGCAAATTGAAGTATTAGATTTTTGGTTTGTAAATTTATCTTTTTTTTGTTTAAAATTGAATAATTTTGTTGGGAATTAATTCTTTTGGTTGAAAATTGATTGTCTTTGTTGGCAATGTGCAGATTATTAAACATCAAATAAATGGAAAGACGAATGAAGGGGATTAGAAAAACAGGGTTTGACACACAAACAGTCACAAGTGAAAAACACCAATTTATGCTAGATAAAACACTTAGGTTTATTCAAAGAAATCAGTTAAGATGGTTCGGTCATCTTGAAAGAATGAAAGATGAACGACTGACCAAACAAGTGTATAAAGGTCAAGTAAATGGCAGAATGCCCGCAGAGGTAGACCGCCGAAAGAATGGTTAGAATCTGTGAATGAGACACTAATCCGAAGAGAAATAAGAAGCCATAGAAAAACGAGAGCTTGCATGAAAAAATGCATGGACGTGAAGGAAGCTAGAGTAGTATGTCAGGACAGAAAAGTGTGGCGACAAATAGTTTGTAAACAGAGTGACAATAGAGTGAATGACGCCTGGAACAATAGACTTTGGATTATAATGGACCCGAGTGGGGAACCTCACATAACAACCTTGTGAGGCTCTTCACTTGGGATGATCGCTAGAGAGATTGATCAGTAACCTGGGTCGGAGCAGTGTTGCGGAATGAACTGGTCATTTAAATAAATAACAGGAGCATTCCAGATCAATCTAAAACACCTATACCTCACACCTATATACCTATCTACCTTATACCTATCTACCTACCTTCACACTACTATTTTCCAACCGAGCATGTCACGCCTATCCCGAAAGGGAAATGGCCTAATGGTATAATAATAATAATAATAATAATAAAAGTAAACGGGTATAATACACTTTAAATTGGGAAATCGATATGGAGTGAGAAAAATACCTTAAGATGGCTACGCAAAAAAGAATGAATATCTGAACTATTCTGAGGAAAGACTTTACGCGCCGCTTGTGACGCTTAGACTAACTGATGTACCTAAGGACCAGTATGACAGTCCATCAAATCCTTAGAATTTAGACCTTAGAATCTGTAGATTCCCTTTAATACTTTAAGCTTTCCCTACAATTATAATGACACTAAATCGTTCCGTATCTAACACCCTTCCTCAAAGATTAAACTTTAATGTCTCTAAATCAACCCGCACTGTTTTCGAAAAGTTGACAATTTAATAGCATTAAGCGGTTTAGTCAACATGTCCGCTAACATGAATTCTGTCGGGCAATATTCAAAAAACATTATACCTGTATCCTTTAAGTCTCTGACATAATTAAACATAGTTGCAATGTGTTTCGTCCTGGCACTGAATCTTTTATTTGTAATTGATTTTAAACACCCTGTATTGTCTTCAAAAATCTTCGTTGGTCCATGTTGAATTATTCCAAATTCTGATAACAATTGTCTTAACAAAGATCCTTCTTGTGCTGCTTCTCCAAGTGCTATATATTCTGCCTCCGTCGAAGACAACGATACACCATCTTGCTTCTTGCAAGCCCAGCTGATGATGGCTCCATTGAACTTGAATACGTAGCCGCTGTTAGACTTCCTGTCAATTTTATTTTGTGCCCAATCTGCATCTGCGTAGCCAATCAATGAATTGCCGTCTTCACTATTAGGATCTCCAAGCTTCGCGACTCTTTTTGCCTCATTCCAATCGGTTTGAGTTGCGCCTACATTATGCTGGCTCAGGATTGAGATGCTTGCTGCAATGTCAGGCCTTGTATTAACGGTGATATAAAGAAGCTTTCCGATGAGTCTTCGATAGGAATTATTATCTTCCATCGGTTCTTCATTTTCTCTAGTTTTAACGTATCCGGTATCTAACGGAATTTTTGATATTTTTGCTTCCTGAAAACCAGCTGTTCTTAACATTTTCTCAATGTATTGTGACTGATTGAGAGAAAAAATTCCGTCTTTATCTTGGTCGATCTGGATTCCAAGGTACTGCTTTAATTTTCCTAGGTTGGTCAACTGAAAATGCTCTCCTAAATCTTGTCCGGTTTGAAGAATTAGATCCTTGTCTCTGCTGGCGAGTATTAAATTATCCACGTAGCTGATTAAATATATTTTTCCTTTCTGAGTTTCTTTAAAGAAATAACAAGGGTCTGCTTTCCCTTGAGTAAATCCAAGATCCTGTAATGTTGTATTTAGTTTCTCGTTCCAAGATTTTGCTGCTAGTTTTAGGCCATAAAGAGATTTATTTAATTTGCATACAAGATGCTCTTTAGCCTGGACTTCAAAACCCTCTGGTTGCTTCATCAAAACATTTTCTTTTAAATCCCCATGTAAGAACGCAGTCTTAACATCATAATGGTACACCTGTAATTTATCTTTACCTGCGATGGTCAGCAGGGTCCGGAAGGTAGTTGCTCTCACGACAGGTGCGAAGACTTCGTCGTAGTCAACTCCGAACTTTTGTGAGAATCCTTGAGCTACGAGCCTTGCTTTGTGTTTAGTCAAATCACCCTCACTACTTCTTTTCAACTTAAACACCCATTTGCAACCAATCACCTTTGCACCAGCAGGAGGCTCTATTAAAGTCCATGTTTCATTTTTCTGTAACGAGTCCATCTCCTCTTCCGCTGCTGCTCTCCATTCGGAACAAGTCGATGATCTCATGGCTTCCTTGTAACTCTTCGGTTCTTCGTCTGCTTCAAATGCGACCCCCAAGTTGCATCTGCTAGAGTGCCTGAATGGAAATTGTGGGCGTTCCTCCGTTTCTGTACTGTCCTCCGATGATGAATTTCTTTGATCGACGGAACTTGATGCATCCTCGAATTCACTTGAATGATTGCTCTCATTTTCCTCGATGTCCTGGTTTCGCTCTTCTTCTCTTCCTTCATCAACTTCTGACACTTCATTCGTATTTGAACGTTTACTTCATTGACTTTATCCTTAGTGATGATTTCTTTACTGCGATTTACTTCTTTATCTTCCTCGCTGTCCTTGAATACGAAATCGCGACTAATTGTGATCTTGTCTGTGTTTGTGTCCAGTAATCGAAATCCTTTTGAGGTTTCTGAGTATCCTACAAACGTCAATTCTCTTGTCGTCTCGTCCAGTTTACGTCTTTGTTCCTTAGGGATGTGTGCTAAAACTTAACTTCCAAAAATGTGCAAATTCTTCACATCTGGTTTCCTAGAAGACCACAATTCGTACGGTGTTTTTGTGCGACATTTTGTTGGGAGGTTTTGCAAATAATTTGCCGTGTTGACCTCTTCTCCCCAGTATCTTTTATGCATACCTGCATCTATTAACATGCATCTTGCCATTTCACACAGTCCCAGGGGGAAATTTACCACCGGCGCGGTACCGCGCCAGTACCGCCGGGCGGAGTGCGGTACTGGCGCGGTACTGGTGGAATACTGGCATGACTACTGGCTTTATACCGGTAAAACCCCTAATGATAACAATGTTCTGTACTGACTTGCAGTATTTGGCCAGTACTGGGCGAGTACTTACAGTTGGTACTGGTTCGGTAACCTCTGTCAGTACTGACCTAGTACTGGCTGAACCAATAATGCAAATAAGGCTGGGTACTGACCTGCAGTACTGGGCCAGCACTAAAGTTCATTACTGGGCCAGTACTGCAGATTATTACTGAACAGGTACTGGTCAGACTCCAAGTGATAACGAAGGCATGTACTGACTTGCAATACTGGGCCAGTGCATACCGATGGTACTGGCGTGGTACTGGTGAAACCCCTAATGATAACTAAGTTCTGTACTGACTCACAATACTGGGCCAGTACATACCGTTGTTCTTGGCGCGGTACTGGTAAAAGGCCTTATGATAATTAAGTTCTGTACTGATCTGCACCCACTACTATGACAAAAAGGTATTTAAAAAATAAATATTAATCGATTGCGAGTATTTTGACTTTGAATATTAATGATCCTGTGTAGAGTGAATACATATATTACATTTTTAAATATTATATTACAAATAAAATTTCTAACGCTACGGGGTATCGAACCTACATCTATACCTAAATCTATCGCCTAGCAGTCGGGAGTCTTAACCATTGCGCTAAACCTACGAGTTGAAACTCGATGAAAAAGCCATCCTCATAAGCTACAGCTCAAAAAAGTTAAAACACCAAATTTTAAACTCTTTTTTTCTAATTAAATATTTATTATTATACGACGATATGTAAATGTAAAATATACGAACTGTTAACAGGAATATCTATAAAATAATATTTAAATAAATAATTAAAATCGATTACAATTTTTCTTCGTGTAATATTTCGTTTCTGGCGTTTTAGATTACTTTACAACATTCTACAATGACAGGAAATGTAATTTTCTATGAACATTTAACATTTTTAACGACGGAACTTAGAAATTTGATCGTGAACTTTGACAATTTTGTAATAAAATTTTTTTTTTAACTTTCGTGTAAGGCTTAGTTTTTAGGTGTTTTAGACCATTTTTCAATGTTTAAGATTGAAATAAAATGTAATTTTTCTGAACATTTACAATTTTACATAAATATGGAACTTAGAATTTTTTTCTTAAAAAAGAAACAGGAAAAAAGTTGTTTTCGCGACAGTTTTATTTACAGTTTTTAAAAAATTGATTACACGTGAACCATATTTTTAAACGTATTAAATTTTTTTTTCAAATATTTATACTGTCGGCATAGTACTGCGCCGATCGTGGAGCCAGCCGTTAGCCAGTACTGGGCGAATGGCCGATTATCTATACTGGTGACCAGTACTGGGCCAGTACTGCGACGGTGGTGAACTCCGGCGGAGTACGGAAAATTCCACCTGTGGCAATTGTCAGCGTTTTTTACTGGGCCCGTAAAGTGGCAGTATTGAACCGACGATTGGCGTAAAGAAACGGGTTGGCCTGGGTTTCAGCCAGTACTATGCCCGTACTGGTCAGCCAGCTGTAGCTAGTCATTACAGGCGCAGTACTGCGCCCGTTGTTAGTAATGGCCTAAGTCCAAAATTTCTTCATGGGACGTATCAGTACTGCGCGAGTAGTAAACCCAGTATAACGACAAACGTTGGCGGAACTCTTGCGTCGGTATCCCGCCGGTAGTGACGGTCAGTACTGGGCTAGTTGTAAACCAGTATGA
>CAKNYM010051681.1:218825-230092 GCA_932195095.1 Andricus curvator
TGCGTCGGTATTCTACCAGTAATGACAGTCAGTACTGGGCCAGTTGTGAACCAGTATGATGCCAACCGTTGGCAAAACTCTTGCGTCGGTATTCTACCAGTAATGACAGTCAGTACTGGCCCAGCTGTAAACCAGTAAGATGCCAAACGTTGGCGGAACTCTTGCGTCGGTATCCCGCCGGTAGTGACGGTCAGTACTAGGCTAGTTGTGAACCAGTATGATGCCAACCGTTGGCGGAACTCTTGGGTCGGTATTCTACCAGTAATGACAGTCTGTACTGGGCTAGTTGTAAACCAGTATGATGCCAACCGTTGGCGGAACTCTTGCGTCGGTATTCTACCAGTAATGACAGTCAGTACTGGGCCAGTTGTAAACCAGTATGATGCCAACCGTTGGCAAAACTCTTGCGTCGGTATTCTACCAGTAATGACAGTCAGTACTGGGCCAGCTGTAAACCAGTAAGATGCCAAACGTTGGCGGAACTCTTGCGTCGGTATCCCGCCAGTAGTGACGGTCAGTACTAGGCTAGTTGTGAACCAGTATGATGCCACCCGTTGGCGGAACTCTTGGGTTGGTATTCTACCAGTAATGACAGTCTGTACTGGGCTAGTTGTAAACCAGTATGATGCCAACCGTTGGCGGAACTCTCGCGTCGGTATTCTACCAGTAATGACAGTCAGTACTGGGCCAGTTGTAAACCAGTATGATGCCAAACGTTGGCGGAACTATTGCGTCGGTATCCCGCCTGTAGTGACGGTCAGTACTGGGCTAGTTGTAAACCAGTATGATGCCAACCGTTGGCGGAACTCTTGCGTCGGTATCCCGCCGGTAGTGACGGTCAGTACTGGGCTAGTTGTAAGCCAGTATGATGCCAACCGTTGGCGGAACTCTTGCGTCGGTATTCAACCAGTAATGACAGTCAGTACTGGACCAGTTGTAAACCAGTACTATGCCGATGGTTGGCACAGTACTAACATCCAGTACTGGTATTTCTTCTCTATTACAACTGGCGCGGTACTGCACCGGTCGTGAACTCTGGCTAACATCCGACTTTTCCCCCTGGGGTGATCTGTTTTTTTTCTTTCCGCTACACCGTTTTGCTGTGGAGTGTAGGCGACGGTGTATTGAACGCGAATCCCTTCCTTCTTTAAATAATCTTTCAGATCATTATTTATGTATTCCCTTCCTTGATCTGATCTGATTATTTTAGGCTTTCTGGAACTGTGTCTTTGTAAATTCTACAAATTCTTTAATTAGGAGCGTGGCTTGACTCTTGAATTCCATTAAATGCACTGTTGTAAATCTGCTGTAGTCATCAATGATCGTAAGAATGTACCGCTTCTTAACTGGAGTGTCGGTTTCCATAGGACCACAAACATCTGTGTGAATGAGATCCAACGTTGCCATTGTCTTTCTTTCCGAAACTTGTGGAAATGGTTTTCGAGCTAGCTTCCCTTTTACGCAGCACGCGCACTTACTATCGGCGCAAAAATTATAGGCATCTGCCTTTGAAGCTTAACAGCTAAGCCAAAAAAAATTCTAGAGTAATAAGTAAATAGTGACTTGAAAGCTGCAAGTGTTTCACGTAAACGAGCCCGAAGACGTTAATGTAAAAAATTTTTTGTGCTTTGCAGACTGAAAAATGTAAAAAAAAGTAAGGGATTTTGGGAACATTTAAGAAGAGTCAAGTTTAGAGCATTATTTCATATACAAAAGGCAATGGGAAAAATTTGAAAAAATTCATGAATATGAGGAAAACATTTGTGAACAAATTGCAGTCGACAAATTTGAGAAATAATAAAAATTGTTGCTTAAAATTACAAAAATGTACAACCATAATATCTTCGGTTCTAATGAAGATATTAAAGCGATTCAAACTGCAAACTGTAACGGATAGGCTTTGTAATTATTTACAATCTCCCAGAAGGATGTGATTGTTTTATTTTTGGTGAAAATCGCGATATTTTTCGACATTTTTTTTGTTGGAAAACAAGTGTCAGAAAACTGCGGGGATCCTTTTTTTTTGCTTCCGACCGCTCGTGCCTTTCTTCGACTTGGGCTTCTGAACTCTTGCCCAGACATTTGACACCTCCTTCGATCAGTGCCGTATCTATTTAAGTGAAGTACCTTGGACTCTTAATATTTTCAGAAAAATATGCGCCATTTTGTTATTATGAAACCTTTTTTAAATTTTCGGGTGGATTTCAAAATAAGACAATAAAATATATCAGAATCAGAAAGAAGACGATAAATATATAGATGAGGAGAAAAAATTGAGGTTTCATTTGAGAAACAAAGCACAAACATATCTACTGCTTTTAGTTGAGAATTCAGGTTTTTTGCTTAAAATGTTTATTCTTCGGATGAAATTCAATTTTTTTGTTAAAAGTCTTGCAAGAAGATTGAATTGTTATGTGGAAAATTTCATCTCTTTTCTTTAGAAACTCATCTTTTTTGCTTGAGGATTCAACCCATCTTCAAAGAAATTGTCTTTTAGTTTAAAAATTTTAAAATATGGTTGACATTTCTTTCTCTCTTCACTGAAAAATAATTGTTAGTTGAAATATCAACTATTACATTCTTCATTGAAAATGCATCATTTTTTAGTTGAAAATGTAAATATTTAGTTGAAAACTCATCCACTTTGTTAAAAATTTATATATTTTGTCGAAAATTTAACTGCTTTGTGGAAAATGTAACTCTTTTGATGAAAATTCTTTTTCTTTATTAAAAATAAATTTTTTTAGCTGAAAATTCAACTGTTTCATTTTTGTTTGAATTTTTCCTTCTTGTGTATTTTGCAGGTTCATTTTGAAAATTAATAATAGTATAATACACAGAAAATCTTGTGCACACTTTACCATATGTCCCGTAGTTTATAAAAAAAGCACAAACAATTTTGGAAACAAAGTTTTTTCGACCTCGATCGTAGCCTACAATTATTTTATCTACAAGCCTAACGACCAATTCCATTTACTATATACACAATTTTATGTCACGAATGAAAGAGATACGGCACTGGTCGGAGGAGGCGTCAAATGTCTGGGCAAGAGTTCAGAAGCACGAGTCGAAGAAAGGCACGAGCGGGCGGAAGCAAAAAAAAAGGATCCCCGCAGTTTTCTGACACTTGTTTTCCAACAAAAAAAAATGTCTAAAAATATCGCGATTTCCACCAAAAATAAAACAATCACATCCTTTCGGGAGATTGTAAATAATTACAGAGCCTATCCGTTACAGTTTGCAGTTTGAATCGCTTTAATATATTTATTAGAACCGAAGATAGTATGGTTGTACATTTTTGTAATATTAAGCAACAATTTTTATTATTTCTCGAATTTGTCAACTGCAATTTGTTCAAAAATGTTTTCCTCATATTCATGAATTTTTTCAAATTTTTCCCATTGCCTCTTGTATATGAAATAATGCTCTAAACTTGACTCTTCTTAAATGTGCCCAAAATTCCTTACTTTTTTTTACATTTTTCAGTCTGCAAAGCACAAAATTTTTTTTACATTAACGTCTTCGGCCTCATTTACGTGAAACACTTGCAGCTTTCAAATGACTATTTAATTATTACTCTAGCATTTTTTTTGGCTGAGTTGTTAAGCTTCAAAGGCAGGTGCCTATAATTTTTGCGCCGATAGTAATTCTCATTCGACAATCCTTAATCCTGATACCTGTAGCAAGCCCTTTATTTTCGAGTTCCTTGATTGCTTCAATGTCTCGATGCCCGAACCTTTCGTGTCATTGATGTTCACAATCTTCATTGTGTCGATCTTTAGCTGCCGATAAATAGACTGCTTCTGTAGTGACCATTCTGTACAGGTTGTATCCACAAGCCCTTCCAACGGCGATTGTCTTTGTTCCAGAAATTATTTTGCAGCTATTGTCATTGAACACCACTTGGTGTCCCTTTTGAGTGATTTTTTGTACAGAAAGTAAATTGCTGTCGAAGGATGGCACGTAGAGCACATCTTGCAGTTCAACTATGACCTGAGTGCCGTATTCATTTACACACTTTAATCATTTAATGTACCATTTCCCAAACCTAGGAGCCTGGCCTTATTGTTACTCTCAGTCAAGCTAACAGTAGTATCAAGTGGTTGAAATTCCTTGGAAAATTCACGGCTGTTCGTGATGTGGTTCGATGCGCCCGAATCCAAAAACCAGTCGCCTGACCCTTCGTGTTCCTTTGCCATAAAACAGATGTTTGCCTTATTTTCTGAGCTGTGTCCTTTACTTTCTCCTTTCTTTTTGGCCTTCCAGTATTTGTATTTCCTGCATTCCTTTTTCTGATGGCCTGGCTTTTCACAGAAAAAACATTTTGTCTTCAGAGCTGAAATATATTTGCTGCTGCTTGATACTTTCAAAGCCGTTTCGCTCGAAGAATTTTCGGTCTGTTTTTCTTTACGCTTTCTGTATTCTTCTAGAAGTCTTCCTTTAATAAAAGTTATTGTAAGCTCTTCTGGTCTTGATTCTAGTAATCTAGTGCCTTAACGAGCGTTTCATAAGAAGGTGGTAAACTGCTCAGGATCATTGAAAGGAATAGATCTTTATCCAGGACTTTCCCGATTGCTGCAAGTTTATCTATAATTTCTTGGATCAAATTTAAGTGTTTTTCGAGATCCCCGTCTTCTGATAACTTTTGATTGCACAAACGCTTTAAATAATACCTTTTACCATCTGCACTTGACTTCTCGTGGTAATACTTTAATGCTGTCCAAGCTTCGAGAGCAGTCTTCGAGTTCCTCACATGTGTGAGCTGATCATTTTCCACGAGCAAGATTATTTTTGTTCGGGCCTTAGCGTCCTTTTTGTTCCAATTTCGGACTTCTGTATCTGCTGGCGTTGTTGGCGCTTCCTCGGTGATAACCTGCCATAAATCTTCCGCTGTAAGCAACATTTCCAGCTTGCACTTCCATATTTGGAAATTTTCGTTGTTCAATTTTTCAATCCTGTATTCTGTAGCGAACATAGCTGAGTCACTCATTTTTATTTCTTAGTTATCACTGTTAACTTTACTTTTAACTTATTCACTTCTTCGTTTGTCACTGTCAAATTTCACTTCTCACTCTTCACTTTAACTGTATCTTTACACCGATATCACCCACTGTTTTTTAGTCACTTTAGTTTTTCTTTAGTCACTTTAGTTTTTCCTTTAGTCACTTTTGTTTTTTTTTTTATTACCCTTAAACGTTTTCGTCGACCGACATCATTTATTAATGTTCAATGCTATATCTGCATACCTGGGCGCATAACCTGTTGGCAATGTGCAGATTATTAAACAATCAATAAATGGAATGTCGAATGAATGGGAATAGAAAAACAGGGTTTGACACACAAACACTCGCAAGTGAAAACACCAATTTATGCTAGATAAAACAGTTAGGTTTATTCAAGTCAACAAGTATACACTTTAAATTGGGAAATCGATATGGAGTAAGAAAAATACCTTAAGATGGCTATGCAAAAAAAAATTAAACTGAAAATTTAATTGTTCTATTTTTCCTAAAAACATTATTTCTTTGGATAAAAAAATATCTTGTCGAAAATTCGTTTTTCGTTTGTTTTGTTGAACATTTATTTTTCTGACATTTTAACTATTCCAATTTTGGTTGAAAATTGATTTTTTTTTAGATGAAAATTCATGTACTTTGTTGAAAATGAATATTTTGGGTTGAAAATTCAACTAACTATTTGGTTAAAAATTCATATTTTTGGTTCAAGATTAATCATTTTAGTTAAAAATTCATTTCCGAGTTCATTTCTTTGGTTGAAAATTTATCTTTTTGACTTGAAAACATAACTAAAAAGTGTTTAAAATATATTTAGAAACATTTTGCATTAACATTATTAATCTTCTAGGTGTATGGTTGGTTTTATACGTATAGAAGAATTTAGAAATTGGGATATTGTAGCAACCCCGAATAAGGCACTGTTTAATGCAAATAATATGTTTTCTATTATTTTATTAATAGAAGTAGAAAATACGATTTATGAAATCCAAATTGAAAATGCTCATGAATGCTCATTAAATTCTCAAAGCACATAAGGGCCGAGCATATTCTCATGATCGTGAGAATTTCTCAGATCACTTAAACTCTTTAGAAAACTACCTATCCTTTATCTATCCATGTCAACCTGAAGGTTTTGCCGCTAAATGGGTGACGGTAAAAGTAAGCAACATGCAATCAGTGGAAAATATATTTTAAAATTTAACCGCTACAAAGGGTATTTTTGAACGATTAAAGGTAGTGTTTTTGGTTTCATTGGGTCAAGTTTTTTTCCTTGGCGTCTGGTACGATCAGTTGTATTTCCTGCCAAACTCTTATTATTTTTACGCAATCAGGTTTTCGATATCAATGTATGCGAGATTTCGTGACTGCAACTTTGAAAAAAAGGATAATGCAATAATTACATTTTGTAAACAATTGTATAATTGTATTACAGCCAATGAAACCTATGATTGGAACTAAAAATTATTGCTCAATTTGAATTTTGATGCAACAAATTAAAATCTTTCGAAACCAGTCAATTAAAATCATGTTTTGAAAATTTAACAATTTTTTTTTCAGAACAATAAAAATTAATTGCTTGGAACAGAACAATTATTAATTTTTAGGGTTTATCATAATTTAATCCCTCAATTGTTTCAAATTGAAAATGTATATTTAATTCGAAGTCTAAAAAAATAAGAAATTGCCAATTTTAAGCATTAAAAAATAAACAATTTATAATTGGAACTATTAAGAATTGAAATTTAAAAACAATTCCCGATACTATGAAATTTCTGAAAGTGAAAATTCCGGAAATTATAAAATTGCCGACGCAGGAAAATTTCCGAATCTAATCAATTAAAAAATGGTTTTATCTAATAATAAAGCAATAATACAATTTTTAAAATTATAATGTATATATATGTTTATGAGATAAATGTATTTTATTAAATTTATTATTTAACAATTATTTGAATGTTTAGATTTGGGAACTTCCCTGTCTTTACAGTATCGGATATTTTATAATGTGTTGGCAATTTTATTCCGGAGTTTTCAAATTCGACAATATCATAAACTGTCGAGAATTTTTAATTATCGGCAATTTTCTAATTTTGGGACTTTGCTATTGCGAACATTTTCTGTTTCGAGAATTCTTTACTGCCGGGAATTTTATTTTTTAGGATTTTTTAGTCATCCCTCAAAGTCGTGAAAAATTAAACACTGAATCGTCCGAAATTGGGGAATTTCAAACTAGAAGCGATAAGCATGAACATGAACATTATTTTCAAACTATATGATGAGTTTGGAAATTATAAAATTTTTCAAATTACATGAATTCAAATTTGAACCTACTTTTTTATGAAGTGTAAAAATGTGGACAATTTCAGATTGTAAATGTTGAAATCAAAGAATTTATAGTTATACCAGAGAGACTATACTAGAAGCATTCAAATTTGAATTTTAGACTATTCAAAATTCAAATTTATAGAATGAAACCTTTTTAAAGCTGAACAATTTCACAGTTTAGCAATAGAAATTTAAATAATTTTAATATTTGTCAGCATTAATTTGCCATTAATATTTTAAAATAGCAAACCTACATGATTTAAAACCTCTGACCAAAGTTCTGCTGAAAAAATTGTTTGATAACTCAATTTGTTTCGGTTTGAGTCAATTCTGAAGAATACTATTACTGTAAAATTCGGATTTACTGAAAAATAATAAAAAATTTGAAGCATTTATAAGAGTGAACAATTTAAAATAGCAAGCTTTCAATGGTGAATAATTTAAACAGGTTCAACATTTTAGTCTTGAATATTTACTATTATGTAATGTACGATTTCAAACGTTACTTACGCCTCGATTTTGGATATTATCATAAAGCAAATTATGAAACTAAATAATCTGGAAATAATAAAACTTTTAACAATAAAATAAAAATCCATTCATTTTATGGAAAAAGTTACATTTATTTTTTTTTAAGTACTCCTGAGAAAATAGAGAGTATACAATAGCATGATTTAATTATTCGGTTAATTATATGTATATTCTTTAATTCTTAGAAGGCATAAAAACAATACTAGAGACAAAATACAGGCTAAAAACTTTGACTCGCTATAACATTATGGGCTCTTACAGTCAACATTCTTAATTATCATTAATATGCAATGTACTACTAATTTACTTACAAAAATGTTTAAACAATGAATTAAAAGGTTGAAATATGACGTAAAGGTTTTCTTTGCGAATGCTTTATACGTGACATGTGACATGTACGCCTGTTGGGTAGCTATACGATAGCGCCACCAATTTGGAACTATTGGGCAGAAATTTGAATTAAATATTAACAAGAAATCTTATAGTAAATAATTAATTTTAGACCTCAGTATAGTACTTTTGGTTTAAATGAATTTATATTTACTGCTCTTTTTCATTTATATTGCTGTAATAACTTTAAGATACCCAATAGTTCGCGTGTCAGGTGGCGCTATTGTCAAGGTCAAACAGGTACCATACAGGCGTATCCTTTCGAGGAATGAGATATTATAATTATATGGTTTGATGGGTTTCAGAGATTTCAGTTCACATTTCCTCTTTCTAATCTCCTAGTGAATCTCTTAATTTGTTTCAATCAGTACGGCAATCACAGAGAATACAACACCGTGTAGTCAGTTTTTTCTTTGTCTGTAAAAATAAGAAATTTATTTATACAAGCACGAAATATAAAAACAACCCCCAATAGCACTTAGCGTGCCTGGAACGTCCCGAGGGCACCTTGAGAACGTTCCAGCCACATCCCCGGATTCAAAACTCAAAAATTAAATCTACTTTTACCTATCTCTCATGGTTTACGAGATATTTGTTGTTGAAAATAATAAAAACGATAAGGTCCCTTCAGGTCCCAATGGAACGTTTCTGGAACGTTCCAGTGAAACGTTCCAAAGGGGCGGACATTTTACACGTTCCAGGAACGTTCTGTGCTATTAGGGTTCCACCTTATAGGTGGAAGTCTTCAGTTAATGAATCACTTTATGAATGACTTTGATTTTTTCAATTTAACCCCATTTTAAAGAAATACGTCTACAAAACGTGATTTTTGCCATTTTCGGCCATTTTTGAAAATTTATTTGTTCAAACATTTACTGTCTTTTACCTAATTAAAATATCAATACCGCAAACTTATACAGCTCTATTCCTGACATTATAGAGATTTCATTTCACCCCTGCAAAGTAAAAAAATATTACAGTAGGCCGTGAAAGTATCCGTACACCTCTTTTTTATGAATGATTAAGTTCTCTTTATTTTAATCATGTTTTCAAAATTCTGTATAAAATGAGCCCAGGATGAAGCCAATTTGTCTGTTGTTTAAGTAGATATTGCAAAAATAGTGTAAATTTCAATTTTACACAGTAAATTCCAGAGATATTATTTATCTGAAGTTGGATAAAAACGTTGCAAACAACTGACAACTACAATTATCCGACGACGAATAATTTTTATCCGCCTCGTGATGAAAATTATCTGCCGTCGGGTAATTGTAGTTTCCAATTGTTTGCAGCGTTTTTATCCAAAATCAGATAAATAATATCTCTGGGATTTACTGTAAGGTAATATCCGAAATAATCAACATTTTTTAATGTTCTTAGGCTCATTTTAAAGCTATTTTTGCACAGTATCGAAACAGCTTTTGTAGAAACTTTATGATTATATGTTTCATATATTTTACAGCAATATTGTTTTTACCACACAGAATATTGCAATTTTTCCAACTTTTTTGTTACAACTTTAGTTTCTTGCACTGTGATACTGTGCAAACATACCCTGTTCCAAATTTCCGCATAAAACTTCCACTAAATGTATTGGAAGTTTATTTCCGAAATGTAGGGTAACGCTACAATACATAATGTTGTAGTTTTCAAATGCAACGGATCATGCAGCGATATAAACGCTACAATACATGTATTGGAATTCTCGACGGTGACTTCACGATTTACGACCCTTACAATACATGTATTGCAATTTCGGCATTCCAATGCCGTGTTTGCAATTTTGCCTTACACTTGCATTGTAGAAGTGTTGGAGAATTCCAAACATTTTTAACAGTGTAGCTTTAAATTTAAAATTAGTCTACCAACATTAAAAAATGTTGATTATTTCGGATATTACCTACAATTTAAGAAAACATTGAAATTTACGCCATTTTTGCAATATCTACATAAAAAATAGACAAATTGGCTTCATCCTGGGCTCATTTTATACAGAATTTTGAGAGCATTCAACCCTTTAAAGAGAAATATTTTAGTTTCGAGCCACGATTTCGAGCCTATTTTTGAAAATTTACTGCAAAGACACTACACATGATAACTGGAAACGGTTTTTTTTACTATTAACACATTCTTTGACTCCAAGAAAATGACGTTAAAAAAAAATTGTTCCTACACCCGCAACCTTGGAGCGTCCTTGACCGCGCCGTTGCAAAAATGTCACTGTCGAATAGGAAGAGGTGGTAATAAGTCTTCGGCTATTTAGATTGCCGGAAACAAAAAAAAGTAAAATATGGCTTTAATTGTGATTACTTTGGCTAGGTCAGGACACAAGGGTGTTTGAAAATTTCTAAATCTCTCAAAATGGGCGACTTTTTTTACAAAAAAAAAAAAATTTTGACCTATACTTATGAAGGCTGTAAAAATAAAAAATAAAGTATTTTCAAAAAAGATTGTGTCCTGACCTAGCGACATGTCTGCTGAACAATTTCAAAAAAATGACCCGATATTCCAAATATTTCTAGTCGAAGTCTTACTAAAACTTTTTTAAAACAGGACTTTTGGGAAAACGCGTTTGAACATAAATGATGGAATAAAACATGATTAGAAAAACTTACGATATAATCGGCTATGCGAGGGCACGTTTGTAATAACTTCTTTATTATACCATTAAGCCATTTCCCTTTCGGGGTAGGCGTGACTTGCTCGGTTGGAAAATAGTATTGGGTATATGGGTGTATTGGTATAGAGTATATAGGTACAAGTTAGATAGGTATATAGGTGTAAAGTAGATAGGTATATAGGTGTTAGGTATATATGTTTTAGATTGATCTGGAATTCTCGTGTCATTTATTCAAATGACGCGTTTATTCCGCAACACTGCTCCGACCCAGGTTACTGATCAATCTCTCTAACGATCACCCCAAGTGAAGAGCCTCACAAAATTGTTATGTATGGCTCCCCACTTGAGCCCATTAGAATCCAAGGTCTTTGTTTCAGGCTTCA
>CAKNYM010051681.1:235092-246897 GCA_932195095.1 Andricus curvator
TCGTCAATCCAAGTTTCAGTCCATTCCGAGGCTACTTTATTGTTTGTATTATTCATGTTTAGATTGTACACCCAACTATCACCTTTATGCGCGAAATTTGTTTTGCGAGCCGAAATCATGTCCAAGTTAAGTGATTATTCGTCGTACGGTAGATAGTCTATCTGTAACGTCAGTCCCACCAATACTTCTGTTACTGTGTGGGGGGGGGGGGGAGGTGAGGACAGAGAAAGGAAACCGAGAGTCTCAATTGGTTGGTGATTTATGCTGAGAAGGTTACCAGCCTTCAGTTAATTCGAAATATATAAAAAAATCAATCATCAAAAAAAAAGTGTACAAATATTTTCGTGGCCTACTGTATTTTAAACATTTTTCATCTCTGAAGTAAGTTATGGGTGGCTATAATAAAACCCAGTGCGCCAAAGATCGGGACACTAGAAAATGTGCTCCATCGGAGAGTTGAAATAAAACTAATACTTACATTTGAGAAAATAAACATCCAAATCCTCTAAAGTTGATTGAAGTTTTTTTGGTCTCGCCTCCATGGTTTTGTACATGGCTCTGTAGATTTCTTTCAACTCCTCACCACAGACATGGCGAAATAATGCTAGTTTTATCGGTTCTCCAAAACGACTAGCGAGTCTTGTTAAATAGAAATAATCCATAAAATCTTCTTTCCAATTATGCCAAGATTCTGCTGGATTTATTCCTGATTTAAAAGGTGCAAGAGGTGGTATAGTTGCTACGACAGGCTGCATTACGATCGACTCCTGGTGGGATGATTTACATGAGATACAAGGAAGACGATATGATTGATATATTTCGCTTATTCGCTTTTATAAAAATGCAATTAGCATCCACCTTTTATCTAATAATTTTAGCTCACACGAAACAGATCACACTAAACGACTAAACCAGACTTGACTAAAACTCTAATCTGAAGTGAATTTACTAAAGACTAGGTCTTTGTAAGAGTGATGCGAAAGGTTCAATGGGAATCACCGGAATCACAGGGAATCACTGAGTCTCTGAGTACTGAACTGAAGAAACGGAAAGACCGAAATGGATCGGAAGAGACATCATTAGGTATTTCATGTTGATTGGGGGAAATTCAAAATGTCTTTACGTCGAGGGTCAAACAATAATACAAATGACATGGGATAAAACTTTATTTTTTCAATACATACCTTGGGAAAAAATGATTTTTCACCATAAGTGAATTTGGATATTGTTTTTTATTTTTGAATTGAAGTTTCAGACGTCTAAACTGACGAATTTTTATTTTTCATTTTTTTTTTTTTTTCAATACTAATATATACAAATGTACTCAGCAACATTTCCAATGCATTTTTCTGAAGTTTAGGCAATCAAAAACCAAAATTCGAGAAAACTAAACGTGTATTTCCGTTTTCAAACCTAGAGATTAAATTTTGTAACAGAACCGAACAAAAATCACATCTTTAGCCCCTGAATATCGAAAACTATTGTACCAAGGAGTCAAATAAAAATTATAAATAAAATTTTCAATTTACAGAAGGCCACCGGAATTGAAAAAAAGTAACCGTGTATCTTTATTTATAGAAATTAAATTTTTTGATAGAAACGAACAAGTATTACATTTTTAACCTTTGGCTAAAATATACACGGTTGGTTTTTGGCAATTCCGTTGGTCTTCCTCAAGTCAAAAATTTTATTTGCAATTTTGATTTGCCTCCTTGGGGCAATAGTTTTCGATAGCCAAAGGATAAAAATATGACACTTGTTCATTTCTACAAAAAATGTGATTTCTATTTTACTTATTTATGTTATTATATGCAAAATTCAAATTAGAATTTTAAATAATTTAAAATTAATAGATTCATAATTAAAAGCTTTTATTTAATTCAAAATCCTATTCAAATATTGTTTCAGTTTAAAATATTCCATTTTTAGCCCATGCAATTTGAAATTTTTTAATTAAAAAAAAGAACAATTTTGTAATAGTTAGCAATATTTAACTGTTTATTTGAAGTGAAAAATTATTATTATTAAGTAAACAATTTGAAACTGAATTTTCTGACATAGAAATCTTTAAGTCGTTAAAGTTTCATAGTGCTAAATTTAAACTTTAAACTTTACAAGTGTAATGTTTGAAACGACTCAAAATAAAACTAATTAAACTTTAATGGGTTCAGGCATAAAAAAAATTTAAATTTTACAAATCTAATTTAAAAAGAAAGGAAGGAAATTGTGGTGTTTAAATATTTTCCGAATTGGATGAAACCATTCTATTATTTTTAATATTTTTATTGAGTTTGAGGGAAGAATATTTAATTTTTTCCTGAATCGGAAACGGGAAATTATTTCTTTTTAGCATTTTTATTGGCATAGAAGGGAGGAAATTTTTATGTTTAATTTTTTTTCTGAATTGGAAGAGAGTAAGTTTTTATTTTAAACATTTTCATCGAGAGAGAAGGGAGGAAATTTTCGGTTTCATGTTTTTCTAAACTTAAAGAGGAACATCTTTTGTTTTGAAGATTTTTATTGAGTTGGAAGGATAGGAATTTTGGTTATTAATTGTTTTTCTGAATTGGAAGAGGCCAGTTTTTTTTAATCATTTTTATTGAGTGAGCGGGGGCAAATAATTATTTTCAATTACATATTTACTGGATTGGAAGAGGGACTTGTTTTCTTTTTTATATTGTTATTAATGTTATTTGAAAGGGAGGATTAGTTGTAATTTAGAACATTTGTATTGATAGCGTGGATTCATATTTGTAACCAAAAATCTTTTCATTTTTCAATTTTCAATTTATAAAATAGAAAATTGTGCAGTACAATGGCACTTAATTTAAAATTGTTCAATTCTATCATTTGTTTTAAATTTTCTAATTTCAATGAACGTGAAAATTTTTTGCAAAACGGGAATTTTTTTCCTCCATTAAAACGGCCACCCTGATTTAAAAAATTATATGTACGCATATTCAAAGTGCAATAATTATATAAATTATATTTATGAGTCATTCGAAAATGGAACTAGTAAAAAAAGAACCATTTGTTTTATGAAATTAGAATTTTTTCCTTTATTTTTTATTTTCATATAATACTATTCACTCTGTTGCATGAAAATGTTATTGACGTTATACATAATTTCAATGTATGTATTATTTGCAATAAGTAAAAATGTTTACAGAATTAATTTGGACTTAAAAAAAATAAAATAAAAACCTGAGAATTTTAAGATCAAACAATATACATTTAAAGTATCAAGCAATTTATAACTTCAAATACCAATCATTAAAGAATCAAGTTTATATAGGAACAACTATAAATCTACTTAAATTTGCATAGTTTTATTTCTCGCGCTTTTAAAAAAATAAGGTTTGTTTAAAAAATTAAAATGGATTTTTACCTCTAACTATATACTTGTATTAAAGTTGATTTAACATCTTCAATTTCCTCTTATAGAAAAAAAACAATTAAATGTGTCGTCTCTCATCATAAAAATCATTGGACTCCTCATCTGAAAAAATAAAAATTAATACCTATAAGGAACAGAAGCTTTTCTATTTTATTGTCTTTTTTGTGTTCTTTCTCCTAATTATAAGTTTTCTTTGAATTTCAAGGTAAAAAAATCCAATTGCTTTTAATAACAAACAAAAAACTTACAGCCCAGAAAATGTTGATCAAACTTCGCTAAAATCGTAGTTAAACAATAATCATTATCTGTCGAGAGATATCCATTCTCTTGCCACTTTCTGTAAATTAATTTCAACTCATTCCCACCCACGTGACGGAAAAGGGCTAGTTTTGTCCTTTCTGGTTCCTCCTCGAATTTTAATATAAGTAAATAATCCAGAAATCCGTGTTTCCAATCACGCCAAGAATCAAATGAATTTTCTCCCAATTTGAATGGTTCAATAGGTGGTAAAGCTATTGAATGTCCAGTAGCCATGACTCCAAATTTTTCTTTAGGTTAATAAATATTTAGTCACTGTACAAAATAAAACATTTTTTTTGTTATAATTTCCACTTCAAAAACGACAAACCTCTTTTATTGACGTAAAGACTCGGAAACCTGGAAAACCCCTAACAAGTATTGACTAGTTCCAAGTGGTACGAAAGAGTTTACTGTCCACAGGGGGCGCTAGTGAACTTACATGAGTACGCGCGAAATTCAAACTCAAATTAACCAAAGTAAAGTTTTTCCAAGAAAATGCTCAAAGACGAGATAAATAAAATATAAAAAATGAACTGAAGATTAATAAAAATATAATCTGCAAAGTTGGAAAGCATTTTTAAAGACGAAACGGAAGATTTGGTAGGAAGGTAAGTTTTGACCGACAGTGGGTAAAGGTAGATTTTTTACTGTCTTAGCTCTCTAACAAATCTTTCTTTTTCCTGCTTTCCGACTTTTTAGATCAACTACTTATTAAGCTATAATCCATGTTTAATATTTTGTTTTACTTTTGTTTATAATTTTCTTTAAAAGCCTTCACTTTGCTTAATTTGAGTTCGAATGTCGCGGGTTTTTGCAAAATATGTAGCGCCTCTGGTGCCGAAACTGGGAACTTTATGACTGTAGAAAAATTAAAAACCGCGGCAAAAATGTTTTGATTTCTGTTGTGTCAGTTGTGTTTACGTTTTTAATAAAAATATTCAACAAGTTGAATTAAAATATTACAGGTTTCAGGATGACAATCACGGTTCTGGATAATAATACCGTCAAACTTTTAAAATCGAGTCAAGTGATAACGTCCGTTTCCTTCGCTGTGAAAGAACTTGTGGAAAATGCACTTGACGCCAATGCTAAAAACATCGAAGTTAACCTCGTAAGTACAGTATAATTAACAATTATATCAAATTTAATACATTTTTAACATATTTAGCAGTCAACCTAAGAATTTCTGAGTCTAGAAATATGTTTCTCACAATTTTAACCACGTTTTCAAGTTCTACGAACCAAACATAACCTAAAAGCGATTTCAATACTGAATTGTTTTTTTTTATTTCGAAGAATGCTTAAAATCAACTAAAAATTATGCGTTATCAATCATTTTTTCTAAGTCTTTAAATATAAATTAAGGAAACCCCCCTATTTTTCTAAATCAGGGCCTTTTCCAAGGCGTTGGTTTAAAATTTGGAATATTTCGTATTATAGAAATTATGGAAAATATATACTGATCGTATAGGTGTTGAAAGAAAAACCCTTTAATAATTTTTGAAAAATTCATAAGACGCAGTTTTGTAGAAATATTTTGTGAAAGAACAATTTTCAAAAACAAATTTTTAAACTCAATTTTTGATCAAAACAAATTTGTGTACAGACAGCCTTAAATGTCTTTAACAGCCCTGCCCTTGCGAAAAAGTATTATAGGAAAATCATTATAGGTCTATGATGATTTTCCTATATTGAATTTCCTGTAATTTTTTCGCGATTATAGGAATAATTATAGGAAAAATTATAGAAATAATTATCAAAAAAAAAAAGGAAAATAATGATAGATATGAATAATTTTAAAATATTGAAATAATTAAGAATAATGTTTTCTGAAAAACTCACACAAAACTACATAAAGAATTGACATATTTAAAGAATTTTTGTCAATTTTTCATGCAATACTGTGTGAGTATTTCAAAATAAATCATTAATATATACTTCTACATTTTGAATTAATTATTTCACCATTTTTATTTTATTTATTTTATTTCACCATTATTCCTGTAATTATTTTCCTATAATTTTTCCTAAGATTTTTTCTATAATCATTCCTACAATTTTTCCTATAATTATTCCTATAATAGCGAAAAAATTATAGGAAAATTATCATAGGCCTATAATAATTTTCCTATCATACTTTTTCGTAAGGGTGTTAATATAAAAATAAAGTCTTTCTTAGTTTTTAAGAAATAATTAAAATTTCAAGCAAAATAGATTAATTATTTAGAAGATAGTCGAATCTGCAACTCTAAAAAGTTGAATCTTCAACAAAGAAGTTCATTTTCAATCAAGAAAGATAACTTTTCTACATTAAAAGATGAGTTTTCTACCAAAAGACGAACTTTAAACCACAGTTTTTTAAACGAAAAAAAAACGAATTTTTTAAACAATAGTTGAATCCTCAAAGAAATAGATGAATTTTTAATCAAGAAAGATGAATATTAAACCAAATAGTTTAATTTTCAACTAAAACAGATATATTTTGAACCAAAAATGGAATCATCAAATTTTCAGTTCAAAACATAAATTTGCAGCAAAAAAAATACCTATAAACTTATAAAATTGTAGAATTTCGAAGCGAAAAAGACGAATTATCTATATGGAAAGTTGAATTTTTAACCCGAAAATATGATTTTGCAACAAAAAAGTTAGTTTTTAACGAAATAGTTTAACTATCTATTAAACTCTTAAATTTTTATGCCAAAAAGACGAATTATCTACTAAAAAGTTGAATTTTTAACCCAAAAATATGATTTTTTAACAAAAAAGTTAATTTTCTACAGAATAGTTACATTTTCAAAAAAATAGTTAAATTTTGTAAATTAAGAATTTTAAATTAGATTAAAATCAAATTCAGAATCCTATTTAACGTCCAATAATCAAGTTAATGTATGGAATTCCTGAAAATAAAACAAGAATCCAACGATCAAATTTGGACAACCACATATCAAGATATTTCAACACCTATACGAATGCTCCTATTGCAATTCCTAAAAACAAAAAAATTTGTTTCTTTCGACAAAAATAAAAATGAATACTCAAGTTAATGTCTAGAATTCCTGAAAATAAAACAAGAATCCAACGATCCAATTTGGACAACCACCAAAAAATGCTCCTATTCCTCTTTTTTATTTTTGTCCAAAGAAACAAATTTTTTTGTTTTTAGGAATTGCAATAGGAGCATTTTTTGGTGGTTCTCCAAATTTGATCGTTGGATTCTTGTTTCATTTTCAGGAATTCTATACATTAAATTTTGTAAATTGAATAGTTGAATTTTCATTCAAAAATATAAATTTTCAACAAAATACGTCAATTTTTACCAAATTTTGGAACTTTGAAGTCAAAGAGATGAATTATCAATAAAAAAAGTTAATTTTTAACACGAAAATATGATTTTTCGACAAAAATGTTAATTTTCTACCAAATAGTCACATTTTCATAGTAATAATAATTTTTTTTAACCGAATAGTGAAATTTTTAACCAAAAATATGAATTTGAATAAAAAAAATGTGAATTTTTAACCAAAAACATGAATTTTCAATAAAACACATCAATTTTTAACAAAATAATGGATTTTGAAGCAAAAAAGACGAATTAGCCTTAAAAAAGTTGAATTTTTAACCCGAAAATATGATTTTCCAACAAACAAGTTAATTTTCTACCGAATAGTTGAAATTAAAGAAAAAATAGTTAAATTTTTAAAATGAAATATTTGAATATTTAAACAAAAATATAAATTTTCAAAAAAATACATCAACTGTTAACAAAATTGTGGAACTTTGAAGTCAAAGAGACGAATTATCAATAAAAATGTGAATTTTTAACCCGAAAATATGATTTTTCAACAAAAAAGTTTCTTTTCTACTAAATTTTTGATTTTTCAAGCCAAAAAGATACATTTTTTTACAAAACATTTGAATTTGAGACCAAAAAGTATGAAGGTTCATCTACGAAAAAAAAACACTAACATAATCCGAAATTGTTAAAAGATTCTAAATCATGTTAAAATTATAATGTTTTTTGTTCGAAAATACCAAATTTCGAAGTAAAACGCCAATGCAACCCAAAATTGTTTAAAAATTATTCATCCTCTTCCAAATCTAATGATTGTTCAATAAAAATTTCATTTTCTGACAAAAAATACTAAACCAATCGAAAATTGTCCAAGCTTGTAAATTTTATTACTTCAAACAAAAATCAAGGGATTTGAATTTTATGATTTTCAAAATACCAGTTTCAGATAAAACTCACCAATATAACCTAAAGTTTTTGAAAAATTGTAAATATTCTTTAAAGTTTAATAATTTTGTATTAAAAGTGCCAATAATTTCCGAAGAAGAACACTAACATAACATTATAGAAAATGGTTCAGAATTGTAAATCTTCTTTGAAAATTTAATGATTTTTGTTCAATAATGTCAATTTCTAGTAAAAAAAATGCAAACAAAACCGAAAAACTGAAATCGGTGAAAAATTTTTAAACTTTTAACTCTAATAATTTTTAATTAAAAATATCCATTCCCGGTGCAAATCGCTAACATAATCTGAAATTGTTGAAAATTGGGAACCTTGATGATGGTTTTTGTTTAAAAATGCTAATTTTTTCGAAAAAAATTAGCACAACCTAAAATTTTTAGAAATTTTAAGTCTTTTTCAAATTTTTATGATTTTATATTAAAATTATTTTTTTTATTAATACTACGTTCCAGAGGAAAAAACTAACATAAAACATGTATAATCTAAAATTGTTGAAAATTGGGAATTTTAAGGATGATTTTTGTTGAAAAATACTCAAATCTTTGTAAAAAACTAACAAAACCTAAAATTTTAAGAAATTTTAAATATTCTTCGAAAGTTTATGATTTTTTATTAAAATTCTTTTTTTTTAAATGCCAATTTCCCGTGAAAAAGACTAACATAATCAAAATTGTTAAAATATTCTAAATCTTGTTCAAATAATAATTTTTGTTTAAATACCAATTTTCGGTATAAATGTTAACATAACTCAAAATTGTTAAAATCTTTTAATTTTAATTTTTTGTATTAAAAATAGCAATTTCCAACAAAAAACACTAACATAATGCCAAATTGTTGAAATATTTTAAATTTTGTTCAAATCATAATGATTTTTGTTTTATAACACCTAAAATACCAAATTGTTTGTGTAAAACACTAACGTAACCTAAAATTGTTTAAAAAAATTATTAACCTTTAAAATTTATTTATTTTTGTTTAAAACCCCTTAATTTCCTGTGAAAAACGTTTGAATATAATATGTCAAATACCAATTTTTGGTTTAAAACGCTCAAATAACCTAAAATTGTTAAAAGTGGTGAATCTTCTTTGAAATCTAATTATATAATCAAAAATTGTTTAAAGATCTTGATGATGATTCTTGTTTAAAATTGGTAATTTTTGGTGAAAAAACCTAGCAGAACCTAAAATTTTTTATAAATTTCAATTCTTCTTCGAAACTTTATATTTTATATTAAAATTATTTAAAAAGAATACTAATTTCCAGCGAAAATCACTAACATAAAACATGTATAATAAATTCAATAATAATTTATTAGATAATTTGAAAGTTTTAATTTAATCGCGCAAGATTATTTGAAAAGTACAAATATTTCTCAATTCGTCAAAGAAATGAAATCTCCTTTTAATCCTTTTTGTTCGGAAAAAATCCCTTTTTTACTTAAAATTGAATTACTAAATTGCTGTCAATTTCTTCTTGAATCGGAAACGCGAAATCATTTCTTTTCAGAATTTTTATTGGCATAGAAGGGAGGAAATTTTTATGTTCAATTTTTTTTCTGAATTGGAAGAGAGTAATTTTTTATTTTAAACATTTTTATCGAGAGAGAAGGGAGGAAATATATATATATATATTATTATATTACTATTTCATTCATATGTATATTTTAATTATTCAATTCCGAATGCTCTGTTTTAAATTGATTTATTCGTAACTAATTGTTATTAATTAACTTGTTTATTATTTTTATTTAGTATGACGATGGTCTAACACAAATCGAAATAAAAGACGATGGTTGTGGAATTTCCAAGGAGGATGCACCATTCATGGCTCTGGCTTCTTACACTTCAAAAATAAAAACTTTCGAAGACCTGGGTTAGCAAAACAAAATTCAAATTTAGTTTTCTGAATTTTTTTTCAGAATATAAAGTTCCAAATCTGAAGAATTTAAAACATTTCGCAATAAATAATTCTTAACAATTTCTGCAATTAATTTTTTTCAGAGGCACTTCATACTTATGGTTTTCGAGGTGAAGCTCTTCAAGCATTGAGTCAAGCAGCCGACGTTACAGTAAGTACGAAAACCGAAAATGAAGAGGTCGCAACTTTGTACACTCTCGATCCCAATGGAATTATTACAAAATCGGAATTTTGTCACAGATCAGTTGGTTAGTATTATTTTAAATATTAAAAAAAAATAACAGTAATTCAATTCTCTAGCTTCCATTTTAAAATTTAAATGTATTTTTAATAGGAACTACAGTTCAAGTAAATGGATTATTTAAAAGAATGCCAGTCAGGAGACAAGGTTTACTTAATTCGAGACGAGCCAAACAGGATCTAAAATATTTAGAAAGCCTCCTTAAAAGTTTTGGTATTATCCAACCCCCTCTTAGAATTACTTACAGGCGGAATAATCAGATGGTTTTTATAAAATCGAGTGCCAATAGTCTAATTGAATCGATTACAAATGTTTTGGGAAAAGAACTTGCTTCAAGCTTAGAAATGATTGAAGAAAACTGTCCCGAGGTTTGATACACAATTTATTATGAATCTGTAAACATTCAGACGAAACTTTTTTTACAGGGTGTCTGCCCTATTTGAAAAACTTGGAGAACCCGGAATTTTCAGGGAATTTTTATATACCTGGAAAACCCTGGAAATGTCAGGGAATTTTTTTTAAAGTCAGGGAATTTTTCGAGGGTTTGTATATTATTAATTGCAATATAAAAGTGAATAACAATGATTATTCATTTGTAAAACTAGCTTTATATTATCGCACTTCACTATTTTGTTGAAAACTTTTTTTTTTAATGAATTTTCATAACTGAAAATTTAAACATTCTATTTTTTGTTGAAAATTGATCGTTTTTAGCTAAAAATTCGACTATCTGGTTGAAAATTCAACAGTTTCTCTGCAAGTTTTCGTTGAGAAGTTTTAAAGTTAAATTCTTTTGTTTAAAATTTTTTTTTTTTTTTTTTGGTTCAAGATTCATCATTTCAATTGAAAGTTTATCTTTTTGGTTAAAACATGAGCTACATTGTTGAAAATTAATTTTTTCTAAACTGAAAACGTAATTATTTCAGTTGAATATTCCATCGTTAAAGTTAAAAATCCATCTCCTTAGTTGAACATTAATTTTTTTAACTAAAAATTCAACTGTTCAATTTTTAGTTGAAAAATTATCATTCCTAGTCCAAACTTCGTATTTTTTGGTAGAAATTAATCTTCTTGGTTGGAAATTAATCTTTTTGGTTGAAAATTCAATTATTTTAGTTGAACATTCATCATTTTAGTTGAAAATTTATCACTTTGTTTGAAAATGTAACTATTTTTTTGTAATTTAGTTTTTCTCTTTGTTGAAATCTTTTTTTTTTCTGAAAATGTAACTATTTTAATAGAATATTCCATCATTTTAGTTGAAAATTCATCTCTTTGATTGAACATGAATCTTTTTAACTTAAAATTTAATTATTCGTCTTTTTTGGTAGAAATTAATCTTATTGGTTGAAAATTCATCTTTTTGGTTGAAAAATCAAGTATTCCAGTTCAAAGCTCATCATTTTTGTTGAAAATTTATCTTTTTGGTTTAAAATTCAACTATTCCAGTTAAAGATTCATCATTTCAGTCAAAAATTCATCAGTTTGGATAAAAATTATTTTTCAATCTGATAATTCAACTATTCCATTTTTAGTTGAACATTTATCTTTTTTAGTTCAAAATTCAATTATTTGGGTGAATAGGCGAAAATTTGGCTTTTTTAGCGGAAAATTCGACTATTTTGTTGAAAATTCATAGATTTTGTTGATAAATCGCCTTTCTTGGTAGAATATTAATCTTCTTGTTTGAA
>CAKNYM010051681.1:246907-272217 GCA_932195095.1 Andricus curvator
TAGTTGAAAATTCAACTATTTTGTTGAAAATTTATATATTTGGTTGAAAAATCGTATTTTATAGTATAATATTAATCCTCTTGTTTGAAAATTAATCTTTTTAGTTGAAAATTCAAGTATTCCAGTTAAATACTCATAATTTTAGTTGATAATTCAATTATTTTGTTGAAAAATCGTATTTTTTTGTATAATATTAATATTTTTGTTTGAAAATTCATCTGTTTGGTTTAAAATTCAACTATTCTGGTTGAAGATTCATCATTTTAGTTTAAAATTCATCAGTTTGATTACAACATTTAATTTTTCAACTGAAAATTCAGCTATTTCATTTTTGGTTGAAAATTGATCTTTTTTAGTTGAAAATTCAACTGCTCGGTTGAAAATTTATTTATTCTGTTAAAGCATCGATTTTTTGGTATAATATATTAATCTTCTTGTGTGAAAATTAATCTTTTAGTTGAAAATTCATATATTTGGTTGAAAAAACGTCTTTTTGGGTATAATATCAATCTTGTTGTTTGAAAATTTATCTTTTTGGTTTAAAATTCAACTATTCTAGTTGAAGATTCATCATTTTAGTTGAAAAATCATATATTTTGTTGAAAAATCGTCTTTTTTGGTATAATATTATTCTTCTTGTTGGAAAATTAATGTTTTTAGTTGAAAATTTAAATATTTCAGTTAAATATTTATCATTTTAGTTGTAAATTCAACTACTTTGTTGAAAATTAATATATTTAAAATGTGTTTTTTCTTTTAGTAGAAAATTAATTTTTTAAACTGAAAATTTAACCATTCCATTTTTGGTTGAAAACTGATATTTTTTAGTCCAAAATTCAACTATCTGTTTAAAAATTCATCGAGCTTGCTGAAAATGCAATATTTTTACTTAAAATGTTAGGAATTTGAAGCGTTTTAAATTTAATTGAATGTAGTACCCACTGAATTTCAAGTACTATATGAAGATGAAATAAAAATTTGTATTATTGTTGAAATTTATGGACTTTAGAGACAAATTCAAGAAATGATTAATTATGTTTTTAGTATTATTTAATTATTTAATTAATCGGTAGTGCTAATGTATTTAAGAATAGTGCTCCGTACTATGAAAAATGATACCCGGAAAAAAACTTGAGATACTTGGAAAAACCTGGAATGGTCAGGGAATTTTTTCCCATGATTTGAGTAGACACCCTATTTTAATTTTTTTGAACACGTGATTTTATTTATCCACGTTTTTTAACAGGGAGAAATACAATTGATGTTGCCAAAAAAATATCTCAAAGACGAAACGCTGATTTTTCGACCAGGACATCAATACATTTTTGTTAACAGTAGAATGCTGACTCACAAAGAATTAGAAAAGGTGCAGTTTATTCTAAATTATATAAAATTAGATTAAAGTAATTTAATCGAAATTATTCATTTCTTATTTACGTCTTATTTTTTTGTTGAAGCTTTTGAACAAGAGAATACAGGAATACTTTATCAAGGGAACACCACCCGGCAAGAAATGCTTGTTTTTGCTGAACATAAATGTCGAACCAGCAAATCTGGATATTAATTTAGAGCCGAATAAGACTAAAGGGTTTTTGAAACACGAGGTTGTATTAAACAAATTTTCTTAAATCATAAAACATTTAAAAACTATGGAAATTATTTTTAATCTTGAAATGTATTTCCAGAAAGAAATAATAGAATTTGTAGACAAAATCTTGATGTCTTTTTATGAATTGGAAGAATCTCATGAGAAGAACGATAATCAAAATAAAAATCTTGATCTAAATGAGAATAGCAAATGTGACGTAAGTGATTATATCAACGAAAGTGATACTATCAACGAAAGTGATAATGTCAACGAAACTGAATGGCCTGCTTGTAAAAAACGCAAAGTTGATCTCAATAGAAAATCACCTGTTGAACTTACTGTTGACGTTCCACAACCTAAAATTAACGGAGATCTTGACCGTAAGTATAATCTAAATTCAAAATTGTAATCGAACATTGCTCAAATAAAATAAAATTCCAGATTCAAAATTATCTTTTTTTGTTAAATATTTAGGAGAATACCGAATTCCGGGAGGAGAATTGTTTAAAGCGCCTATCAGGGTAGATGTGAGAGGACCAGTTTTGAGTGAATCAGATTCAAACAGTGATGAGGAGATGAATTTTTATAATAGAAAGAAAGAGAGAACTCCATCGAAAACGTTAGTATTAAACTTCTTTTTAAATTTAATCAGGGTTTAGTCAGGGAATTCCAAACAGTCAGGAAATCTAAAATTGATCAGGGAAAACCTGACAGAGTCAAGGAATTTGCGATAAACTGAAGTTCAAGTTAATTTTATTATTTGGTTGAAAATCCAACAATTTTGATCAAAAGTCATTGGTTTTTGTTGAAAATTCAACTGTTTAGTTAAAAATTCGTCTTTTTGGGTTGAAAATTCATCTATTTTTGCAGAAATTGCATCTTTCTGGGTTAAAAATCACAACTGTTTGGTTGAAAATTAATCTGTTTTGTTGAGGATTCGACTATTTTTTTGGAAATTCGTCTTCTTTGGTTGAATTCAAATGTTTTGGTTTAAAATTAAAATCGTTTTTGATTGAAATATCAACTATTACATTTTTTGTTGAGAATAGATTTTTTTGAAATTCAACTACTTAGTTGAAAGTGAAACTTCTTTGTTAAATTTTATTTTTGGTTGTAGATTCATCATTATAGTTGTGAAACCTTTTTTTTGTTTCAAATTTAACTATTTTGTTGAAAATTATTTTTATTTTGGCAAGATGTAATTTTATAAACTGAAAATTTACATATTCCATGTTTGGTTAAAAATTTGTCTTCTTCAGTTGAAAATTCAACTATTTGGTTGAAAATTCCTGTATTTTTTGCAAATTTGTGTTTTGTTGTAGAAAATTAATCTTCTAGGTGACTAATTCGTCTTTTTAGTTGAAAATTAATTTCTCTGGTGGAAAATTAATCTTTTTTAGTAGAAAATTAATCTTCTTAGTTAAAAATTGATCTTCTTTGTTGAAAATTCATTTCTTTGATTACAATTTTTTTTTAATTGAAAATTTTTTTTTTGACTAATAATTTAACTATTTTCCATTTTTTGTCGAAAATTGATCTTTTTGTTAGAAATATAATTTTTTTGGTTGAAAATTCATCTATTTGGTTGAAAATTCAACTGTTTCGTTGAAAATTTATTTTATTTGGTTGAAAGTTAATTATTTTACTGAAAATTTAACTATTCCTAGTTGAAAATGTAGCTGCTTTAGGTGAAAATTCAACTATTTTGTTAAAAATTCGTCTTTTTGGTAGAAAATTAATCTCATTAGTTGAAATTTCATCCTTCATGACAAAAATTCATTTCTTTGTTGAAAATTTATCTTTTTTTGTAAAAAATTATATCCTTGATTGAAAATTCATCTGTTTGGCTGAAAAATATTTTGTTGAAAATTCGTCTTTTTGGTAGAAAAGACTTAATTACTTTGTTGAAAATTTATCTTTTTTTTTTTGTAAAAAATCAATCTCCTTGATTGAAAATACATCCGTTTGGTTGAAAATTATTCTTTTACTGAAAATTTAAATATTTTATTTTAAATTAAAAATTTATCGGTTTTCGGTGAAAATTCAACTATTTTGTTGAAAATTTGTCTTTTTGGTAGAAAAGAATTAATTTCTTTGTTAAAAATTGATCTTTTTTTGTAAAAAATTAATCACCTCGATGTAAAATTCATCTGTTTAGTTGTAAATTGGATCATTTTGTTGCAAATTTATTTGTTTTAAATTAATTTTTTACTGAAAATTTAAATATTCTATTTCAAGTTTAAAATTGATCGGTTTTACGTGATAATTCAAGTATTTTGTTGAAAATTCGTCTTTTTGATAGAAAAGAATTCATTTATTTGTTGAAAATTTATCTTTCTTTGTAAAAAATTGATCTCCTTGATTGAAAATACATCTGTTTGATTGAAAATTTTATAATTTTGCTGAAAATTTAAGTCTTTTTGGTAGAAAAGAATTCATTTCTTTGTTGAAAATTTATCTTTTTTTGTAAAAAATGAATCTCCTTGATTGAAATTTCTTCTTTTTGGTTGAAAATTTGATAATTTTGTTAAAACTTTATTTTATCTGTTTGAAAATTAATTTTTTACTGCAAATTTAAATATTTTATTTCAAGTTCTAACTGTATCGATTTCATGTGAAAATTCAACTATTTTGTTGAAAATTCGTATCTTTGGTTGAAAAGTAATTTTATTAGTTGAAGCTGCATCTTTTTAGGCAAAAATTCATTTCTTTGGTTGAAACTTCGTTTTTTTTTGGTTGAAAAATTATTTTTCTGACTAAAAATTTAACTATTCTATTTTTGGTTGAAATTTTCTATTTTTCAGTTTATAATTCTTGTATTTTGTTGAAAATTTGTCTCTTTTGGTAGAAAATTAATCTTTTGGGTTAAAAATTCAACTATTTGTTTACAAATTCATTTTTTTGTGAATATTCATAATTTTAGTTAAAAATTAATTTCTTTGACTGAAAATTTAACTGTTCCAGAATTTGTGGAAAACTTATCTTTTTTGTTGAAAACTGTACTATCTCCTTGAAAATTGATTTTACTTGGTTGAAGGTTAATTTTTTTACTGACAATTTAACTATTCTTTTTTAGTTAAAAATTCATTTCTTTTGCTGAAAATTGAACCGTTTTTGTTGAACATTCGTTTTTTTTTGTTGAAAATTTATTTTTCTGACATTTTATCTATTCCGTTCTTGGTTGGGAATTTTTATAGAAATTTAATGTTCTTGGTTGAAAATTCATCTTTTGTGATGAAAAATCAAATATTTGGTTAAAAATTAATTTTTTTGGTCGAAGATTCATCATTTTAGTTTAAAATTTATTTCTTTGGTCGAAAATTCAGTAAAAAATTCAATTACTTTGGTGTAAAGTTCATAAAGCTCAACTGTTTTGCCGGAAATTCGTCTTTTTGACTTAAAAATGCGACATTTTGGATGAGATTTGTTTTCTTTATTGACTGTAAAATAATTTTTTGTTGAAAATTAAAATAATTATTGGTGGAAATATCCACTATTACACTTTTCTTGGTTGAAAATTAATTTTTTTAACTGAAAATTTAATTCTTCTATTTTTGGTTCAAAATGTATCTTTTTGAGTTGAAAACTCATCTATTTGGTCGAAAATTTATGTATTTTACGTATGTCTAAAAGTATCGAAAGTAAATTTAGAAACAGTTTTTTTTACATTAACATTATTGATATCCTACGTGTAATGTTGTTCTTATACCTGAAAGAAAAATTTAGAACTGTCAGGGAAAATGAAAAATTGGTTAGGGAAATGTCAGGGAAAGTCATGGAATTTCTAAATTGGGATTTTGTAACAACCATGATGTAGGGTAAAAAACAATTCAATCTAATCGATTACCATGTCATAGAGTTTTACCGATATTTTTTTTACAGAGGAAATAAATCAAACCGAGATTCGGATGACTTTAATATTCACATTCCTCCAAATCGAATGAAACCTCTTCCTGAAACAGAAACCCTCTCTCAGTTGCCAGTCGTCGATCTTGGAGAAGATTTTCAGTCTCAGGAAATTAGAGAGAAAGAATATCAGATGTTGAAGCCAAACGATTTGGTTTTTAGTAGTGGCAGTGAATCTTTGTTTACGGAAACTGATATGTTCGACGATTTTGATTTAAACGATATTTCTGGAGTATCAAATAATTCTACTTTGAAACAAAGTACCTTGTCCTTAAATACATCTGAGAACGGAGAACTTTTACTAAAAGTCGACAAAATTGGTCCTTCTAAGGATATTCCAAAACCATCTGCTGAATCATGGAGCAGGGGGCATATTTCAGGGATACAGGTAATCTATTTATAAATCGGATTAAGACTTTTTTGGGAGGGTTTCCTTTTTCTAAGTATTTTTTAAAAATATGCTCATTTAAACCTGTTTTGGCCTTTTATAAAATCTCGTCTAATCCCTGGAAATCTTTGCAATCCTTTGAAATCCCACGAATTCTTAAAAAAATGGTAAATCCCTTCAAATTGTTTAAATCATGTGAAAATTCCTTGAAATCCTTTGAATTCGATGGATATCGTACATAATCTCTCAAAATCCCTTTAACACGATTGAGCTCGCTGGAAATCCTTTGGAATCTTTTTAAAACTGTAGAAATCTCTTTCAGTTCTTTGAGATCTGTGAAATCCTTAGAAAACCATGAGATTATTTGAAATCGCTTGAAATCTTCAAAGTCCCATAAAAATCCCTTAATCTGCAAGTATTCGCAGATAATACTTTCCGTTCGAACCATGAACAACAGAATGAAGTTCATAATTGGAAGCTAATATTCTTGAAATAAATATATTTGACTTTCGCGAGTCTTTAATATTCTTAATTTATTTTATGCCTAAATTCCTTGAATTCCTTGAATATTCGAAATTCTCTTGATTATTTTACATTATTGAAATCCTTGTTACGATCCTGATCACAGAGAATTCAAAGAAATTGAGGAATTCGGATTCCTCAAATTCTTTTAAATCTCGGAATTCCTTAAGTTTCTTGAATTCCCTGAACACCTTCAATTCCTTCAATTTGCTCAATTTGTTAAATTCCCGCAATGCTCTGAAAAATCTCAAATTCTCTGAATTTCCTAAATGCTCTGAAATCCCTGAAATTCTCTGAATTCTCTAAATTCTTTAAATTCCCTGAAATCCTGGAATATTTTGAATTTTTCAATGTTCTGCCTTCCTGAAATTCTTTGAATTCTTTGAAATCCTTGAATTCTTTGAATTCTCTGAAATCCTTGAATTCCTTGAATTCGCTGAAATCCCTGAAATCCTTGAATATTCGGAATTCTCTTCATTCTTTTACTTCTCTGAAACCCTAGATACAACCCCGATCACAGAGAATTCAAAGAAATTCAGATTCTTCAAATTCTTTGAATTCTCTGAATTTCTTAAGTTCCTTGAATTCCCTCCTTAAATTCCTTCAATTTGATGAATTACTTAAACTCCCTCAATGTTCTGAAAAATCAAAAATTCTCTAAACTTCTTGAGTTTCCTAAATTCTCTTAAATCCCTGAAATTCTCTGAATTCCTTAAATTCTATAAATTCTCTAAATGCTCTGAAATCCTAGAATTCCTTGAATATTCTAAATTTCTAAAATTCTCTGAATTCCTGGACTTCTCTGAAATCCTGGAACTCCTTGAATATCCTGAATTCCCCCAATTCTCTGAACTCTTTTAGTTCCTTCAATTTCAGGAATGAATCGAGTTCCGTTAATGCTCTTAAATCCCTGAAATCCTGGAATATTCTGAATTTCCTGAATTCTTTTAATGTTCTGCATTCCTGAAATTCTTTGAATTCGCTGGATTCCCTGAAATCCTTAAATATTCGGAATTCTCTGATTTCCTTTACTTCTCTGTAATCCTCAAATTCTCTGAATCCCCTGAATTCCTTGAATATTCTGAATTCCTGAAATTCTCTGAATCCCTTGAATTCTCTGAACTCCTTCAATTCCTTCAATTTGATGAATTCTCTTGATGCTCTGAAAAATCTAAAATTCTCTGAATTCCTTGAATATCCTAAATGTTCTGAAATCCCTGAATTCCTGGAATATTATAAATTCTTGAAAATCTCTGAATTCCTTGATTTCCCTGAAATCCTGAAACTCTTTGAATATCCTGAATTTCTTGAATTTTCTTAATTCTTTGAACTATTTTAATTTCTTCAATTTCAGGAATTTATTGAGTTCCTTTAATGATCAGAAATCCCTGAATTCCTTCAATATTTTGAATTCCGTGAATTCTCTAAAATCCCTAAATGCTCTGATTCCTGAAATTCTCTGAATTCTCTAAAATCCTGAAATTTCTTGAATATGCTGAATTCCCTGAATTCCTTGATTATTTTGAATTGCCAGAATTTCTTGAATGTTCCGAATTCCTTAAATTCCTTGAATATTCTGAATTCTCTAAATTTCTCAAAATCTCGGAAATTCTTGAAATCCTGGACTATTCTGAAGTTCCTGAATTGTTTGAGTGTTCTGAATTTCTCTTCATTTCTTGAATTCCCTAAATGTCCTGAAATCCCTGAAATTCTCTAAAATCTCTGAAATCTTAGAATGTTCTGCATTCCTGGAATTCATTGAATTCTCTAAAATTCCTGATTATTCTACATTCCCTGAATCCATTGAATATTCTAAATTCTGAAATTCCTTGACTTCTCAGAATTCCCTGAATTCAGAACATTGGAGGATTGCAGGAAATTCTCGAAATTTCCTAAATTCCTGAAATATTCCGAATGCTCTGAAATCACGGGATTCCTTAAATTATTCTGAATTCTTTGCATTGTTTTGAAGTATTTAGATGAATTCAGATATATCAACGAATACAGATTTGAAGGAATCTCAAAGAATTTCAAGCATTTCAAAATAATGAAAAAGAATACATAGAATTTACAGAATGAAAAATAATTCAAAGGAATGAAACAATAATAACAAACGCTAACATTGAATTGTTTGAATTGCAGAAAAATTATACAATATGAAATGTATAGCCTTTAAATTTTTAAATTCACATATTTCAAAACGCAAAAATTTTAAATTGAAAAGTTTCTAAAAAGCATTCATAGCTGAATATTTTGAAAGTAGCTTTTCTAATTTTCCACATTAATTTTTTTAACTGATCTTTTTTATTTGAAAATTCAACTATTTGGTTGAAATTTCATGTATTTTGTTGAACATTCGTCTTTTTTTGGTAGAAAATTAAACTTGTTTTGGTTGAAAATTCAACGACTTAGTTTAAAGTTGAACTGCTTTGTTTAGAATTAATTTTTTTAATTGAAGATTCATAATTTTAGTTGTAAATTCATCTCCTCGGTTGAAAATTGAACTATGTTGTTGAAAATTTGTTTTTCTTTTTGTTGAAAATTAATTTTTTTAACTTAAAATTTAATTATTTTATTTTTGGTTGAAAAATTATCTTTTTTAGTTGAAAATTCAACTGCACAAAATTCAGCAGTTGAATTTTCACCTATACTAGCCATTTCAAATTGAGCAATAATTATTTTACAACTTAAAATTGAAAATTTTTTAATTTGATTTACTGAAAATTGTACAAAATCGATGTTATAGCCTTTAAAATTAATAATTGACATATTTCAATACCTAAAAATTGAAAATTAATTGAAAAATGTCGAGAAAGCATTAATTTCTGATTTTTTTCACGTAGCTTTCCAATGTACTAAGCCCCTTTCCAAATTAATTTGTAAAAAAGAATTTGCTGTAAAAATAAAACCATGCAAGAAATAGGTCTAGGCTGAAACAGGGTGTCCAGCTACCTTAAAAATCCTGAAAACCTGGACATCTGCTGGAATTTTTCACAAGAACCTTGAATTTTCAAAATATTTTACGAGATTTAAAATATTTCACGGAGATTTCAAATAAGTCAATGATTTTAACGAATACAACAATTTTACAAACAAAGATTTAAGAAAGATTTCACAAATATTTCAAAATATTTCCAAGTTTTCAAGGATTTTAAAGATTCAAAAAAGGCGTATACACTAGATTAAATATATTTCACAAAAATTTCCCAAAGATTTCGAACATTTCATAAAGATGTCAAGGATTTGAAAAAGGCGTGTACACCACATTTCAAAGATTACACAGAGATTTTGAAAATTTTACAGATATTTTAAAAGTTTCAAAAGATTTCAAGGATTTTAAAGATTTAAAAAGAGAAGAGCATTGTTAACCAGATTTCAAAACATTTCAAATATTTTAGTGATTTCAAATGAATACAAAAGATTTTAGGAAGATTTCAAAAAGTTACATTACACCAGATTCCAACGATTTCGTAAAATTTTAATGAAGATTACAAAAGAATACAAGAATTTCAAAGATTTCAAAACATTGCAAAGATTTCAAAAAATTTAAATGATTTCAAACGAATGCAAAATATTTGAGAAAGATTCACAAATATTTCAAAGAATTCATAGAGATTTCAAGAATTTCAAAGATTTCAAAACATTTAAAAGATTTTAAACGATTTTAAATTTGTTCAGAAGATTTCAAACATTTCAATTATTTTAATGATTTCAAATTAATACAAAAGATTTTAGAAAGATTTCAAAGAATTCATAAAGATTTCAAAAGACTTCAAGAATTTCAAAGATTCCAAAAAGTGCACCAGATTTCAAAGATTTTAAACGATTTCAAAAGGTTTTAACAAATTTCAGAAGATTTCAAAAGATTTCAATAATTTCAAACGAACACAAAAGATTTCACAAACAAAAATTGAAGAAAGGTTTCACAAATATATCAAAGATTTCATGAAGATTTAAAAAGATTTTAAAAAATTCACAAAGGTTTCAAAGATTTCAAGATTTTCAACTATTATACCAAATTTGTTTAAAGATTTAAAGATTCCAAAAGATTTCTCAAAGATTGCAAGGTTTTCAAAGACTTTACAAAGATTCAAAAATATTCCCAAAGATTTCACAAAGACGGCTTATGTTCGCAAAAAAACTAAGAATTTTTTATTTATGGTTCTGATTTCTACAGAAATTGTTGGCCAATAAAAAAATGAAATAACTCATTTTTTTTTAATGTATAAGAAACGCTTATTTCAGTATTTGAGGTAAAAAAAGGAGACCTGGAAAAACTTGACTTCTTGACCTGGAAAACCTGAAAAAGACCTTGAATTTTGTTCCTAAGAATCGCTGGACATCCTGTGAAAATTGAATTATTTTAAATTTGATAATATTCCAAAGTGAACATTGCAAACTCAAATTCAAATTATTTTTCATTTAAGTGATTAATCTGTACAATTTAAACTTGGAATAATAGTAATCTTAATCTCTTACAATATTTTTAATTCCATCAAAATATTTTTAAAGCCATTAAAATGCCTCGAAATCCCTTCAAATCCTTCATAACATTCAGAAATCCTTTGAAATTGCATCAAATCGTTTTTCATAATTTAAAGAAAAAATTCTGTAAGACAGTCAACTTTTTTCCCTTGCATACTTTTGAATCTTTTAAAATCTCTTAAAACCCCCAGGAAATCCCGCGAAATCATCGATACCTCTTTCAATCTCTTAAAATCCATTAAAATCCTTTAAAATCTCTTAAAATCGTTGGCAATCTTTAAAAATCTTTTGAAATCCCGTGAAATCTCTTCAAATCATTTTTAATCCGCAAAAATCGTTCTTAATTCCTTAAAATTCCTAAAAATCATTGAAAGACCCTTAAAATCTTGTAAAATGCCGTAGAACAATTGATATTCTTAATTAAATTGTACTAGATAATTTCTTCAAACTCTTGAAATCTCATTTGTACTGAAAATAATTAATATATTTCCGACATATTGAGCAAAAACTAAAAAATTTACGTAATAAAGGGGGAGAGGGTCTAAAATTTCAAAAGTTATCCTTGGGTAATTAATAGAAATTCCTAATAGGATACTAAGAATGTTATTTTTCAGAATGGCGTTGATGTAAAAATCCCTATTTTGAAAGAAAAAGAAATTAGACCAAACAGTCTAACCGGATTCAACATATTTTTTTCACAAGTCAGATCTCAATGTATGGAAATACTTAACATTAATTTTGCTCAAAAGTAATTTGCATAAAATAGTTTTAAAATATATTTTTTGTTTTCTTTAAAGTGGTAAAGGAAAATCCAGAAATGTCTGTGCCTCAAATTGCGGCTTTGCTCACAAATCGCTGGAAAGAAATGTCGCCAGAGGAAAAGGCCCACTATCAGGAAATAGCAAGTGATAAAATAAAACAGGATGAAATGAAAAACCTGAAGGCAAAGAAAGAAAAGATGGAATCAGAAAAAAATAAGAAGAGACTTATGACTATGCTAGAAAAAATGAAGTATACGAAGAAATCAACTATTTGTAAGAAGGACGAAACTATGAAAATGAGAACTACCGTGACTGTAGAAATCAACAAAGAAAAAGTAACTGAGAAATTCTACAGGTAAAATTCCAAACCATGTTTCGAAAATATTTGTAAAATTAAAAAAAAAAGAAGAATTTTGAATTATATATCAAATTTTTGTCAATATTTTAGGACAAGGAGTCTAAAGAAAAATGTCGTGATAGGGCCATTGAAACCCTCTCTTTGGATTGTGAAAGTAGGAAGACAATATTTGTTATTGGACGTTAAGAAAATGTACGAAAAGCTGAATTTCACGGAGCATAGTTCGGATGAAGTAAGATTGATTTTTCATATAAAATATTGAAATCGTCTGCTATTTTTGTAATTAAAAAAATGTGCTTTTCAGGCCAATGCCGAGACCTTGGAGTCTCTTTTGCAACGGTGGATGATTGAAGTACGAGAAATGTCTATAATGCACGTGATTGGAAGTTTCGATCAGCCAGAAGATTCAGATGATTCGTAGTCAGTAATTAATGTTATATTTGTGAATAGTTTTTTAATTTATTTATTTGATACGTTTTCGATAGAAAATAATTTTAAAAACTGTGAAACTGTTGGAAGGTTGAATTCCTTGTGCTTATTAAAGTTATATTTTAAAATTTTCGGCTTATTTTAGTTGTGTTTGTTTAGAAATGGAAATTTTTAATGTAGCTTAAATTTCGCGACAGTGACGTGTTCACGCAAAAATATAAAAGTGTCCTCATTTTCCAAAATTAGACACGAGACTACTTAAATGTCTTTTCAGTCTTTCTGAAGTTGAAATACTTTTAAAAATGTTTAGTTTTTCGTAATGAGTAGAAAACTAATAAACTTACTCACTTTTTTCCTATAATTAAAAAAAATTTAATCACCTTAAAACTTCCAGATTCTTTTTGGATAATTTTTTATGCATATTTTGGAATTTTTTAAAAATATTCTCTTAAAATTTTTTCGTAATCATCAAAAATCATCATTTTGTTAAAAAAAATTTAAAATCTTTAAAATGTTAAATTATTTTTCAATCTTTAAAAACTCCTAAACCTTCTAAATATCTTTTAAAATTTGTTGATTTAGTCTTCAAATTTGTTTAAAATCCTACAAAATTAAAAAAAAATTGCCTAAAAATTATCTTGAAAATTCTCTTGAAACATTTCAAAAATCGTTGAAAACTTCTAAATATTTGTTCAAAATCTTCAAAAATCTACATTTGTTTTAAATTATTTTTGAATCTTTTTAAAACTTTTAAATATCTTTTAGGCTTGCTAGGCTTTTTCCTAAAATTTTATAATCTTGCAAAAAGGGAAAATTGACTTCATAATCTTCTATACTCTTTTTCAAAATTTTAGGAAATAATTTGCAATGTTTCCAAATCTTTGTCCATTTTCTCTTAAAATTCATTTTTTTAAATAAAAATTTATTTCACGTTTTTCCAGGAATCTTAAGAATTTTTTTTTTATTCTCTTGAAATCTTTCAAAATTCTTAAACGGCTTCTTTTTTCACAATCTTCAAAAATCTACATTTTGTTTAAAAATTTTTAAAATCTTGTCCAGATTTAAATTATTTTCGAATCATTTCGAAATTTCTGAAGATCTTTTTACATGATTCGAATTATTCCAACATTTTTTTAAATCCTGAAAAATTTAAAAAAATGCTTTAAAATCTTCCAGATTCTTTTTCGACAATTTTGGAAATCTTTCGAAATGTTTTGAAATCCTTTTAAATATTCTCTTAAAATTAATTTTTCAGAATAAAAATTCATAAAAAATTTTCTTAGTAATCTTAAGAAAGTTTTTTTTATCTCGTGAAACCTTTCAAAATTCTTAAAAAGCTTCTGAATTTTGGTTTGAAATCTTCAAAAAGTTACATTTTGTTTTTGAATTTTAAAAAAATCTTCAAAAATCATTTGCAATTTTTAAAATCTGTAACTTTTCTCTTAAAATTAATTTTTTTAAATAAAATATTCTTTCACATTTTTCCAGGAATCTTAAGAATTTTTTTAAACTCTAGAAACCTTTCAAAATTCTTAAAAAACTTCGTTTTTAAAAATCTTCATTTTGTTTAAAATGTTTTGAAATTTTCTCTAAATTTAAATTATTTTCTAATCTTCTCAAAACCTTTAAAATTTCTAAATATCTTTTAAGATGATTGGAATTATTCCTATTTTTTTTTAAATCCTGCCAAAATTTCAAAAAAATGCTTTAAAATCTTCCTGGTTCTTTTTCAATAATTTTGGAAATCTTTCAAAATGTTTTGAAATCTTTTTAAATATTCTACTAAAATTCAATTTTCAAAGAAAAAAATTATTTGATATTTTTCCAGGAATCTTAAGAAAAAATGTTCATTCTCTTAAAATCTTTCAAATTTCTGAAATACCTTCTGTTTCAAAATCTTCAAAAATCTGCATTTTGTTTTAAATTTGTTGAAACCTTCTCTAGTATTGAATTACTTTCGAATCTTTTAAAACCTTCTAAAATGTCTAAATATCTTTTAAGATTATTCGAATTATTCCTCTTTTTTGTTTAAATCCTGCAAAAATTAAACAAAAAAATTGCTGTAAAATCTTTCTGATTCTTTTTCAGTAATTTTTGAAATCTTTCGAAATGTTTTGAAATCTTCTGCTTCATTAGCATCAATAATATTTTTTTATTCTTATAAATTCTTTCATTCTCGTGAAATTTTTTCAAGTTTCTTGAAAAGCTTCTAAATTATTTTATTCTCTTGAAACCATTGAAAATTCTTTAAAAACTTCTACATTTTTTTCGAAATCTTCAACATTCTACATTTTGGTTCAATACTTTTGAAATCCTTTCGAATTTTGAATTATTTTTTAATCTTTTTATAACTTTTAAATATCTTTTAAACTTACTCGATTTTTTGCTTAAATTTTGTAATATTGGAAAAATGAAAAATTTTGCTTTAAAATCTTCTACATTTTTTCAATTTTAGAAAATCGTTTAAAAATGTTTCTTTTCTCAAAAGAAAACATTATTTGACATTTTTCCAGGAATTTTATGAAGAAATTGTTATTCTCATGAAACCTTTCAAAATTCTTAAAAAGCTCTTTCCAAATCTTCAAAAACCTACCTTTTCTTTTGAATTTTTAAAAATAACTTCTTAAATATTCTCTTAAAATTAACTTTTCAAAATGTAAAATGATTTTAATTTTTCCTAGGAGTCTTAAGAAAAAAATTTTATTTTCCTGAAACCTTTCAAACTTCATGAAAAGCTTGTAATTTTTTTTTTCAAATTCCTCAAAAATCTACATTTTGTTTTAAATCTTATGAAATCTTTTCAAATTTTTAATTATTTTTCAATCTTTTCAAAACTTAAACTTAAATTGACTTAACTTTTTGCTAAAATTTTTTATCATGCAAAATTGAACATTTTTGCTTGAACATTCTTAAGAAGGTTCTTATTTTCAAAATCTTAAAAAATATACATTTTGTTTAACATTTTTTGAGGTCTCCTCAAAATTGAAATTTTTTAAAATCTTTTCAAAACTTCTAAAATTTCTAAATCGTCCAGATTTAGACAATAAAAAAAAAATGGTCTTAAAATCTTCTAGATTCTTCTTTGACATATTGTGGAATCTACAAAAGTTTAAATTAATCTGTTAAAATAAGACCTGAATTTTTTTTCTTACCGGTAATTATAGTCTTGAAATTAAAATTCCTCATTTGGAAATTGTGAAAAAAAGACGTTTTTGTACATTTTATTCAGAATCGTCAATATTAGGTGAATCGAGTTGAAACTCAACATTTCTCTTTTTGGCGCTAATTCATATTCTTATGCGGGTTTTCCATACAAATTGTTTCTAATACATAAAGTATTACTTTATATTGGTAATAAGATATTTAAATACATTTTTTCAACAATTTATTATTGTTTATAGCAATTTTCTCTTAAAATATAGTTAGAAAGTAGCGTTTTTTTTCGAATTTTGCAATTTGTTTTCAACTTTTCCGTTAGAGCGAGGAAATAATTAATTAAATTAAACGTAAATAATTGTTTAAACCATTTATTATTATTTATAACAATCTTCTCTTTGAGTAATGCTAGAAAGATGCGGTTTTTTCTGAAATTTTCAGCTTTTCTTTTACTTTTTAGTTAGGAACAAATAATAAATATTAAAATTAAACTTAATTTAAAAAAAATGGTTTTATTTTAGAAAAATATATTCACAAAAAAGAATGAGCTTATTTGAAACACGATTCTCTTTAATGTTTATTTATTATTTGTTCATAACTAAAAAACCAAAGCAAAGTAAAAAATTTAAGAAAAAATCGCAACTGTCTAGCAATTATGTAACATAAGATAGTTATAAACAATAATAAATTGTTTAAACAATTATGTTTGTGAACTTGCATTAATTATTATCTCACTGAGTGAAAAGTGGACAAAAAGTTAAAAAATTCAGGAACAACCGCAACTATAAAACATTAATATAGGATAAGATTATTATAAACAATAATAATTTGTTCAAACAATTTTTTTCTCTAAATTGCATTAATTATTACCTCGCTCTAACTGAAAAGTTGAAAATAAGTTTTAAAATTTGGAAAAAAATGCGACTTTCTAACTCTATTCTAAGAGAAAGTTGCTAAAAACAATAATAAATTATTTAATCAATTTAGGTACACATTTGATTGTCAGAAGAAAATAGTATTTTATGTATTAGAAACAATTTGTATTTAAAAATAAAAACGAAAAAAATCATAATTAGCGCCAAAAACTCACAAAACCCAATTTTTCACTTATGGGGGTTTTTTGGGACCCTATAAAGCAGACTTATGAGGGTGATATTTAAACAAATTATTATCTTATATTCTATAGCTAATTGTGAAGAGAAATGTGGAGTTTCAACAAATGTCACCTAATATTGACGATTCGGAATAAAATTTATTCAAAAAACGTCTTCTTTTCTTATGGGAAATACTTGTTAAAGATTTTCTACTGATTAATAGGGTGGTCCAAATTTTTTTTCCTAGAATTTTCATGCATATCGCCCGGAAATTTGCTGGAATCCACAAAACAATAAATGCATTTTTTTGTTGAAAAAAAATGATATTTAGAGGTGGCGCAAGCCCCATGAAGTTTAACGCGTATTTCCCATAAGAAAAAAAAAGTTTTTGTAAATTTTATTCAGAATCGTAAATATTAGGTGAATCGAGTTGAAACTCATCATTTCTCTTCACAATTAGCCACAGAATACGAATACAACATTACTTTTTGAATATCACCCCATAAGTCTGTTTTATTGGGTCCCAAAAAACCCCATAAGTGAAAAAATGGGTTTTGCGAAATTTTGGCGCTAATTATGATTTTTTGCGGTTTTTTTTAAATCAAAATAGTTTCTAATACATAAAATACTACTTGATACTGATAATTAGATGTTTACGTAAATTTTTTGAACAATTTATTGTTTTCAGCAATTTTCTGTTAGAATAGAGTTAGAAAATAGCAGTTTTTTCAAAAATTTTCCACTTTTTGTCCAATTTTCAATAACAATGAGGTAATAATTAATGTTAACAGACATAATTGTTCAAACAATTTAATATTATTGTGAATAATATTCTCCTAGAATAATGCTAAAATATTGTACTTTTTCCACACATTTTACACTTTTTGTCAAATTTTCAATCAGAGTGAGGTAAATAATTAATTAAAATTAACAACATTAATTGCATAAACAATTTCTTATTATTGGTAATAATATTCAATTTGAATAATGTCAGAATTTTACGGTTTTTTCCAAAATTTTCAATTATTTGTCTACTTTTCATTTGGTGTGAGTTAATAATTAATTCAGTTTAGCGTAAATAATTATTTAAGCAAATTATTAATGTTTATAACGATCTTCTTTGTTAATGCCAGATAGTTGCGGTTTCTTCTGAAATTTTTAACTTTTTACCCACTTTTTATTTAGTAAAGTAATAAATAATGCAAGTTAACAAACAGTTCTTTAAACAATTTATTATTGTTTATAACTATCTTCTCTTAGATAATTGCTAGAATGTTGCGGTTTTTTCTGATCTCTTAATGTTTTTATCCACTTTTCACTTAGTGAGGTAATAATTGATGCAAGTTAACAATCATGCTTATTTAAACAATTGATTATTGTTTATAACTATCTTCTCTAAGAGTAATGCAAACTTACTTTTTTTCTTAAATCTTTAGTTTTGCTTTTACTTTTTAGTTATGAACAAATAACAAGTGAACCTCAACAAGAATAATTTTAAAAATATTATTGTATTTTTTTAAGTGAATTATTTCTGCTCTTTTCTCAATGTTTAAAAAAAATTAACTTAAACAAAAAAGCTATCTTACAGAAGAGACAAAAACAAAGAATTGAATAATTATAGGAGTAGGTGGGAGGACTAGGTTTATAAATGACTTGTAAAAGTTTTGTTTTAAATTACAACAAGAAGTTTATTGCAAAGCGTAAAAGAAAAATTTGGAATTGCACATATTTTACTATCAGCTCCCCCTACCCTTGCATTAACTGCATTAATTATTATCTCATTAAGTGAAAAGTGGACAAAAAGTTGGAAATTTCAGAAAAAACCGCAACTATTTGCTATTAATATAGATGAAGATAGTTATAAAGAACAAAAATTTGTATAAACAACTATTTTTGCTAAATTGAATTATTTATTAAGTCACTCCAAGTGGAAAATAAACAAATAGTTGAAAATTTCAGAAAAAACCGCAACTTTCTGCCATTAAGCAAAGAAAATATTATTAAAAATAATAATAAATTGTTTAAACAATTATTTTTGTTAACTTGAATTAATTATTACTTCACTCTAATCGAACAGTGGACAAAAAGTTAAAAATTTCATAAAAAACCGCAACTATCTAGCATTAGTAAAGAAGAAGATAGCTATAAACGATAATAATTTGTTTAAACAATCATTTTCGCTACATTGAATTGAATATTAACTTACTCCAAGTGAAAATTGGAAAAAAGTGGAAAATTTTGGAAAAAATGCAATTTTCTAGCATTATTCTGAGAGAATATTATTAGCAATAATAATAAATTGTTCAAAGAACTGCATTCATTAACAATAATTAATTATTACCGCACTCTAATAAAAAATTGGAAAAAAAGAGGAAAATTTTTTTTAAAACCGTGACTTTCTATCTCTCTATTCTAAGATAAAATTGCTAAAAACAATAATAAATTGTTTAAACAATTCATGAAAACATCTTATTATCAGTACAAAGTAGTATTTTATGTATTGCAAACAATTTTGCATTCAAAAAACCGCAAAAAAATCATAATTAGCGCCAAATACTCGCAAAACCAATTTTTTCACTTATGGGATTTTTTTGTGACCCTATAAAACATACTTATAGGGGTGATATTTAAAAAGTGATATTTTATTCGTATTCTATGGCTATCTGTGAAGAGAAATATTGAGTTTCAACTCGATTCAGCTAATATTGACGATTCTGAATAAAATTTACAAAACGTCTTTTTTTATTATGGTAAATGCTTGTTAAACTTTATTTTAAACTTGATAAATATATTTTTTATTTCAAACCAAAAAAAAATGGATTTATTTTTTTGTGAATTCGAAAAAATTTCCGGTCGATATGCATAAAAATTCGAAAAAAAATTTCCAATGCATTTTTGGACCACCCTGCTGATTAATCACTATTGAACATTATTGTACTGTATGGCTTTCTCGGATGTTCAAGTTGAAAGTTTGAATTTCGCGCGCTTATTAGATGTTCAAAATGGCGGATATCGAAATAAATCGATATCCGATGGATATATAACCTCACTTTTTTACTTTGTTTGCTTTGTTTACAATCGCCGTAGGAGTCTCTTTTAAAACCTTTGAAACGCGTCCTTTTTTTATTATGAATAAAAATTTAATTCATTCATTGAAAATATGATTTCGACGGCGCAAGACAGGAAAGGACTTTACCTTGCTTCTTCCCTTTGTGATGGAGTGGAGGATAATAACATTAGGTAAGTAATTCAATCGAAATATTAAGAATGCTATTTACTTGTCGGTTTCAAGTTCAACAATTCATAACATAACGAATATGATCAGTTTATCTCCAAATATTCGTTTTGACCTTATATTCGTTTTTCACCAATGAATTATTTGTTGATATGCATCCTTTGTTGTAAATAAATCAGGATTGTTTAGTACATATTTTCGATATTTTCAGTTTCTTTTATAAAACGTTATTTTGATTTTTTTTCTTCTAATATTATTCGTAGCTTATCAATTTTTGAAATAACTAATTCGCTTATTCTGATAAGAAAAGATCTCTCAAATTAAGCACCTAATAAAAAAATGTACTTTCCTCCGAAATATTTAAGTTTGTCTTTACAGTCTTAAAAGATTATTCTTTCTTAATTAAAGTTGAAGAATTAATTTATAACTTTGAGGAGAATTTTTTTATTTCACAGATTGTCTATCCTACCTGGAAATGTCAGGGCATTTTTGCGAGAGCGTGCTTAATTTTGTTTTTAAATTGCAATATAAAATTGAATAATAATGATTATCCATTTGTAAAAGTAGCTTCATCAGGATGTCCAGCGGCCTTAAAAACCTGGAATTCTCCTTGTATTTTTTTTAACCTTGAAAACCTGGAAATCTCCTTGAATTTTTCACGAGAATTTAGAATTAATTTTTTTTCTTTTAAAACAATTATTTTATTGAAATGCGAAAAGTAATTTAAATCTTTTAGCCTATTATGAAAGAAACATCTCGCTTAGAAGAAATCTTACTACTGAAAAGTTTTTTCTTTATCAAGATATAATTGATGTTTTACTCATTACAGAATAAATAAAGAGATTTCGAGGCATTTTTTCTAGACTAGACTTTTAAAACATTTAAAAGGATTTTGAACATTTTACAAAGATTTCATGGGTTTAAATATTAAAAAAAAAGCGTGTACACCAGATTTCAAATATTTTACAACAATTTCACAAAGCTTTTAAAACTTTCAAAAGATTAAAAGTATTTCAAAGATTTGAAAAAGGGTACAGTACACTAGATTTCAAAGGTAAAACCTTTGGAAGTTTTGAAACAATTTCAAAAGGTTTCAAATCATTTTAGAAGGTTTGAAATGATTTCACTAAGATGTCAACAAATTCAAGGAATAAAAAAGATTTTACAACCAAAGATTTAAGAAAAATTTCACAAATTTTCAAAAAATTTGACAAAGATTTCACAAAAATTTCCCAAAGATTTCGAACATTTCATAAAGATTGTAAGGATTTCAAAGTTTTGAAAAAAGCGTGTAAACCAGATTTCACAAAGATTTTAAAACTTTCAAAAGATTTCAAAGGTTTAAAAAAATTTGTAAAGGGTATAGTAAACCAGATTTCTAAGATTTCAAAAAAATGTACATAGATTAAAAATATTTCAATAATTTCAAATGAATATAAAAGATTTCACAAATATTTCAAAGATTTCATAAAAATTTCATAAAGATTTCAAAAGAATACAAGAATTCCAAAGATTTCAAAAAGGGTACAGTACACCAGATTTTAAACGATTTGGTTGAAAATTGATATTTTTTAGTTGAAAAATCAACTATTTGGTTGAAAATTCATTTTTTTGGTTGAAAAGTCGTCTTTTGGTAAAAAATTAATGTTCTTGTTTGAAAAATCAACTATTTGGTTAAAAATTCGTCTATGTTGTTAAAAATGCAATATTTCTTCTTGAAAAGTTAGGAATTTGAAGAGGTTTAAATGGAATTTAATATAGTACCCACATTATTTACACCTAAGTATACACTGAATTTTAAGTATAAGAAGATCAAATACAGATTTATTTGAATTATTATTCAAATTTATGTATATACTTAAAGAGACAAATTCAAGAAGTGATTAATTATGTATTTAGTATTATTTGTATAATTATTTAATTAATCGATGGTGCTAATATATTTTAGATTATCTTGTAATATAATTTGTCAAAGCTTTCTAAATTAAACATATTAATTGAATTCCTAGAAACTGAAAAAACTTCATTTATAATAAACTCGCGAAACTATATATGTACATATTCCGAGTCGATTGTTTTACAAAATGCAAAATATTTGAATGGATCCGTACTGTGAAAAATTATACCTGGAAAAAACTTGAGATATCTGAAAAAAACTTGGAATTGTCAGGGAATTTTTTCCAGGTTTTGACTAGACACCCTATTTCAGATTGAGGTGATCGAACAATTTTGCTAATACAGTTCGAGTTTTACTTTGTCGGAAATATAAATGAAATGTTTTTTGTCAGAAAATTTATTGTATTTAAAAGTATAGGATCGTTCAAAAATCTAATTTTTTTACTAATTACGACAATATAAGGTCGCAATTACAGACGTCAAATGTTGGGCCGATTGTCTTACTTTCGTAAATATATTTAATTATAATAAACTATTATACTTAGACAGGTGACGACACTCCTCGACAGTAAAGAAGCTGATCCGAATGTTATAATTCCAATTTACGGAATTGCTCCCTTCCATCTGGCGATTGGAAATAATTCTGAATGCTTCGCCGAAGATGTTACCAAATTGTTTCTGCGACATGGTGGAAATCCAAACATAAGGTACAATCACCAATTAATTATCAGGGTATCCAGCGACCTTGAAAACATTGAAAACCTGGAATTCTCCTTGAATTTTTGTTAACTTCGAAAACCTGGAAATCTCCTTGAATTTGTCACGAGAACCTTAAATTAAATTTTGTTTTCTTTTAAAACAGTTATTTTATTGAAATGTGAAAAATAATTTTAATCTTTCGTTCTATTACGAAAGAAACATCTCGTTTAGAAGAAATCTTGCTACTGAAAAGTTTTTTATTTATCAAGATATAATTGATGTTTTACTCATTACAGAATAAATAAAGAGATTTCTAGGCATTTTTGTAGACTTTACCAATTATTTTATAGATTGCAATGAACAGACTTTAATATTGTGAATGATTCTATAAGTTTTTTATTTCGTCTCCGCTAATATAGAATATCAAAGTACACCTTTTTGTGATATAAAACTTACAAATTATAAAAATTATTAGTTGAAAATGTCCATGTTAATTCAGTTTCAGAATTAGAATGAGCCATGACCATATAATGGATTTTTCAAGGGTTTCACCACTCCGTTTTTGAGTGTACACCAGTTTGCAAATATTTCACAATAATTTCACAATGCTTTTAAAATTTTCAAAAGATTTATTGGATTTCAAACATTTGAAAAAGGGCACAGTATACATATCTCAAAGATTTAAAAACATTTCGAAGATTTGACACTATTTCAAAAGGATTCAAAACATTTTAGAAAATTTGAAAAGATTTCACTAAGATTTCAAATAATTCAATGATTTGAACAAATACAAAAGATTTCACAAACAAAGATATAAGAAAAATTTCACAAATATTTTAAAAGATTTAACAAAGATTTCACAAAAATTTCCCAAAATTTCGAAAATTTCATAAAGATTGCAAGGATTTCAAAGATTTGAAAAAGGCGTGTACACCAGATTTCAAAAGATTTTATACAGATTAAAAATATTTTAATGATTTCAAATGAAGACAAAAGATTTCAGAAAGATTCCACAAATATTTCACAGATTTCATAAAAAATTTCATAAAGATTTCAAATGAATACAAGAATTTCAAAGATTTCATTTGTTTTTTTGTTGAAGATTCATCATTTGGGTTGGGTTTCAGCCCAAATGATGATTCTTCAACCAAAAAAAAAAATATTTTTCTAGAAGCAGTATAGGTTTGTACAAAGCAGTACACCAGATTTCAAAGATTTTAAACGATTTCAAATATTTCTATGATTTTAAACGAACACAAAATATTTCAAGGATTTTTAAATTTGGAAGGATTGGAAATATTTTACAAAAATTTAAAAAGCTTCCAAAAGATTTCAAAAAAATTTCAATTTTTCACAAAGATTTTAAGTACTTCAAGAGATTTCAACGAATTCACAAAGATTTCAAAGATTTCAAAGACGTCTTATGTTCGCAAAAGTTAAGAATTTGTTTATTTATGGTTCTGCTTTCTTTAAAAATTATTGGCCAATAAAGAATGAAATGGCTCATTTTTTACATCCATAACAAACGGTTATTCCATTATTTGATGTAAAAAAAAAGAGACCTGGAAAAACTGGACTTTTTGACCTAGAAAACCTGGAAAAGACCTTGAATTTCGTTCATAAGAATCGCTGGACAGTGAACACCCTGATGTAGTATCAAATTTCATTTAAAATGATTGGTTAGATTTTATTATTGAAAAATTAAATTTCTGTACAAAAAAAACATTCACTGTCATTTTCACAGGTCAAAATTCAAGAATTTTAAATATTGTAAACCTTTAAAGTTTAATCATTCTAAAAACGTTAAAAATTATATATTGAATTTTAAGGCAACAACGATGAATTATGTACAAAACGGTTGAATTTTTCACCCAAAAATATAATTTTTTGACAAAAAAGTTCATTTTCAATTGAATACTTTAATTTTTCTACCAAATTGTTGAATCCTCAACCAAACCAGATTAATTTAGACCCAAACAGTTGCATTTTTAACCAAAAAGGATTAATTTTCAACCGAGAAGATTATTTATCGACCAAAAAAGGCTGATAATTAATAAATTAAATTAATTTTTCACTAGAAATCGTTAGTTTTCAAGAAAAATATCAATTTTCAACCAAAAGTGTAATAGTTACATTGTTAGTTAAAAAAATTAATTCTCAACCAAAAAAACGAATTTTCAACTAAATAGTTACATTTTCAACAAAAGAATTCAACCGTAAAGATGATTTTTAACCCGGAAGATTATTAAAAAAAAAATGAAATAGTTCAATTTTCAACCAAGGAGGCGAATCTTACAAAAAATTAGAATTTTTAACAAACTAGTTCAACAAGCAGTTTAATTTTCCAACATAATGAATTATGTTCTACTAATGACACGAGTTTTCAAGAAAATACATTAATTTTCAACTACTATAGGTTTCAAAAATGTTGACCTCTCTACAAATGTTTGATTAAGTCAGTGAAAAAAAATCGCTCAAGAACGTAACAAACTTCATCGCAAAGATAATTTTATTGCGAACAAATTCTCTATTCATGACACCGTCATACATTAATTACAAATGAAGTGGCAGTTGAGTGAAGGTACAAAAACACGGCTAACAGCGTCAATTTCACGACAGTGAACTTTGCCGCGTTAAATTTGGTTGAAAAATCAGTATAAATGAGGCGCAAAAAATCCGGCAAATTCCTTGACATTTTCTGTAAATGCAGGTGTCATAAAAATTAAAAAATTTAAATAATTGTAGCTTACAGAGTTAATTATAGAGGAGGACCTTATCTCAGCTCCAAATTGT